>NW_023590827.1:132563-171679 GCF_014843425.1 Jatropha curcas
GCGGTCTAATGGAGGAAACCGGGCCAGTGAAGCCGTTAAGCCGGAATGCAGCGTAATCCACGGGAGTAAGGCGTCATCTTTCTCCGAACCCGAACACGAAAGTCATGCGTGCCAGGGTTCATTCCACCGCCCATCAGGCTATCGGATAGGCGGGCGGAAACGGAGGCTGGTGCGGCGCCAATTCCAGCGCATGTTCCTCGAAACCTTGTTGCCAGCGACAAAACCCGTGCTCGCATAGAGGTCCAGCAGATCCCAGAAGGCAGAAGCATCAGTAGGACGATCCGTCCTGAGCGGGCCTTGCCCAGATTAACCTGTAAGAAAATTTCAATTTCCCAATAAATATAAGACTGATAAAATTGTTAATTTTCTTTTGTTAATTTTCTTCTATGACAGGATAAACAAAAGACTCGAGTTTTGGTTGGAACCATAGCTGCGTCACGCAGCTCCCAGTCGCGTCACGCGTCTAAAAGTCGCGCCACGCAGCTTTACCTAAATTACGTAATCAGAAGCATAGCCGCGTAGCGCACCTTAGCACCCGCGTCACGCCACTCTACAGTCGCGTCACGCAACTGTTCAACATGTGTGGCCCCAGAAACAGATGCGTCACGCGACCACGAAGTCGCGCCATGCATCTCTCTAGCCGCGTCGCGCAACTGTTTGAGACTCTCATTCATTGACGAACAGTCGCGTCACGCAACTGTTCTTCCTAAGAACAGCTGCGTGACGCAACTGTCGAAGGTACGCAGCAGTTTAACTTTAAACTGTCGAAGGTACGCAGCAGTTTAACTTAAATTTTGTTCTACTACATTTATACTATTTTTAACAGGGCAAAATTCAAACCATCTAGAGTTATTCAACAAATCAAAAGGTTAAACAAATTCCAAGGTTCATATCTAAAACACAAAGTCAAGAAGAGATTAATCCTAAGGTTTAGGGGCAAGTTAGGGGTTTCTGGCGTCTCGACAGCCGCCGTCACCGCAACGTGTTCTCAACTGTTCCCACAAGAACAGCTGCGTCACGCAACTGTTCATGGAAGAACAGCCGCGCCACGCAACTCCTACCTGCGTGACGCGACTGCCGACGCAGGCATAAACAGTAAAAATAATCCTATTTGCTACAATTATGGATCGAAAGCAGTAAAAACAGAAAATCGAAGGAATTTTGTACTTACCTCGGATCGAAAGCCACGCATCTGACTTGTCTCGTACCGGACTGGAAATTCCGAACCCGGCAACGGAAGGAGCTGCAATGGTTGCGTCCCGGGGGTTAGCGGGTTCCGGCTCACCGGTACTGGCTCACCGTCAAATATGGGAATGTCGGGCAGGGCCCCGAGAACCTCCATCTCCGGAGTGTAGGCAGAAGCAGGAATTTCTGAGATTTGAGACATCTTTCTAGTTGAACAGTTCAGAGAGGAACAGGTTCAGAGAATTTCCAATTGTTTAGAGGTTTGTGAATAAAGTGAAAATTGAATCGACTAAGAAGGAAGCTACTTTATAGTTAAAACCAGCTGGGTCGAAGCCCATTCCAACTGGGCCCGAACAAGAGCATTGGGCCCATTATCCTTTTGAGCCCGAACAGGCCACACGGCCCCATTTCAAAAAGCTCACGACGACCCATTCCGCACCACATGATGTTGATGGTACGAGCCCATTTGACCAAGCCCAAGAAGAGCTTTGGGCCCGTCACCTCCTTCCGAGATCAACAGGCCCGTGCGGCTTACTTCGAAGGCCCACAACGGTCCATTCTGGCAACCTGATGTCGATGTGCGCCTCGTACACATCAACAATTTTTTGTCTACTCATCGCACAGTGGGTAGGTCATCAAATTGCCTAGATTACCCTCAATTGAGTTTTTCTTTTGACTACTATATCATAAAAGGTATATCTGAAAATGCAGATAACAAATTGTCTGTTAAATCGTTTACGCCAAAATTTTTGCGCCAAAATTTTCCATAAGTAATGCATGGGAACATGTGATGTTCCAATATTTTTCTAACAGAAAGCAAAGTCTGCTCGTAAACGGACATTGCTCTCTTTCTTCTGGTGAACAATTTTTCAGGCCAACCGGTGATGGTTTTTCGAAGCTGATAGGTCCTTCCGATCAGTGATGATGTATTCATTGCGAAGCTAGTCAGAACAATAATCAGAACAATTTCAAAGCAGTGATGGTGTGTTGCGAAGCTGTTTGAAATTTTCCCCCTGGTCAATGATGATGAATTGCGAAGTTGACCAGGGTAAAACCGACATTTTTCGGGCCGATCAAACCGAGCCTCGAGGATGCCTTTTTCTAAACCGACTGGAGCCGACAAAGCCGACCAAACCGAGCTGGCTGAGTATGGCCAGATCCAAAGCTCTTCAAGCCGAACAAACCGAGCCTTCGAAACTTTGCCATTCAAATCAACATCTTTAACATCTTTCGAGCCGATCAAACCAAGCTTAGAGGATGTCCCTTCAGATTCCATGGGAACCGCGAAGCCGATCAAATCGAGCTGAGAAGGTGACCAAACATTCAAAGTCCTTCAGGCCGATCAAATCGAGCCCCAAAGCCGTCTACTAAGCCGATCAAACCGAGCTTTGAATTCATTGACACGTTGGATGGAAACCGACGAAGCCGATCAAACCGAGCTGAGGAGGTAACCAGATGATTAATTCAGCATCTTTCCAAGTCGATCAAACCGAGCTTCGGAGATGATTGCCTGATAGAAGGCGCGTCAATGGACCACTTTAACATTAACATTAATCGTTTATACCCAATTAATGATTAAAAGTGGGGGGCAAACTGTTGACGCGTAAATTTTATGCCTCCCACCTGACCGATGATGATATGAGGAACAAAGTATGAGGCTCACAATAAACCAGAGGTGTCTGAATCAAAATCGAACCAAACCGCCCAAAGAGAGCCTGACCCCATGTTAAAGGGCTGCGTCACGGGCAGCTATCACCTGCGTGACGCCACTTTTTGCTGCGTCACGCAGCTCTAACGGGTCTGACACCCTTGGCGCGCGCTCGTGCAGTGGCCTGCACTGCTTGTATGGATACGCGGCAACTGTACTAAAAGTAAGTTGCGTCACGCAGGCTTACGGGTGCATTACGCAGCTCCTACCTGCGTGACACGACTGCCCTGTCGCCCTAACCATATAAATACTGCATTATACAGCAAAAACGAGACTTTTTTTAGAGACTTTGAAAACTCTTCTTATTTTCTCTCAAAAAAGACTAAGGCATTTTAGACAAAAAAAGAAAACGACTGTGGCTGAAAACGACTGTGGCTAGGGTTTTCCTCAAAGACTCCAGTGAGTAACCTTGAGGAAGATCAAGCTATTAGGCACATAGATTGAAAACTTAAAAAGAAAGGACATAAAGAAGAGTAAGAGAGGAAGAAAAGAAAAGAAAGGTTTTTATTGTTAAGATTGGACGTTGAATCTTTCGAGAATCGTGAAGCTTCATCCTTAGATCGACCATATCGTATGCAATCCTCAAATCTGAGGGTTAGGTAATCATCTAAACCCCTTTGTTTGCACTTTTCTTTAACTAGTTATTTATTTGTGAAAATCCCATTTTCTTAGTATTTTAGTTAGTTTGGTTTTGATTAAACCACATTTCGCCCATATTTGAGTATTTCTGAATCATATTAAATCTCTGTTAACAAGAAAGAAACGTAAAAAGGACAATTTGAATGGTAGTTGCAGACCAGAGCAGCCGCATCACGCAGCTACTACCTGCGTGACGCGACTGTTCATGTCCAAAAGTCTTTAATATGGATTGGACCACCTGCGTAACGCACCTATTCGCAAACCCAGGATACTTTTGTATTTAATGTGATATTTCAGGTGAATAATCAATAAAACTGAGAATATTAATAAGTCGCGAATAGTTCTGTCACGTCACGCAGCTAGGAGTTCCGTCACGCGACCGTTCTTCATAGGAACAGCCGCGGACAGCAACTGTTCCAATCTTCCAGTAGCACAATAAGAAGTTTGCGCCACCGGCAGAGTGTTCTTCACATAGATTACTCGCGTGACGCGACTGTTCTAAAGTTCCAAAGGATGAATGAAGGGAGTCGCGTCACGCACTGTTCCTTATGGACACCTGCGTGACGCAACTGTCTTTTCATGATTTCAGTGTATTTTAGTTATTCCACGTTAATTTTCATACAATTAAACAGATTTTAATTTTAACTCAAGGAAAATTGATCAAACATGGGCAAATTAAGATTTGAATCAAATCAATTCAAAACTAACTAATTATTAATGATTTTGAGGTTTTAGGATTTACTTCTTTTTACTTATTGCTTATCATGTTATCAAATTCGGTTTGTGGCCCGCCTTTAATTATAAGGCAAGAGCGAGTCTTCTCTTTTATTTTAGTACGTGTTGTGGATAGATGGTGGATGATATATCTTATTTGTGATGAATGCAATGGATGAATTTAATTGGGACAGTTAATTACTTTTCCACATAGGAACTCGGTTCGATTCATTCGGGTTGGGTTCAAATAAATTGGCTTTCTCTAAAATAAAATCATTTTAGAAATCGTAGGTTAAAAGAGGCTAAAAGAGGCTGATTTTTTTTTTCCGGGTGTCGGTTCCAACGACCGACGTACCCAATTTCCCTACCTTAGAACCTCATTGGTTCTCCTGGACCAGTTTTTCTAAATAATAGGCCTTTGAAATAAAATTAGGTTTAAATGGGAAGTCCACTTTTTATAAAGATAAAATTTTGAAAACGGTCCCCATTGCGAAAATGGGGTAGCGAATCTCAAGGCGACTAAAAAACAATTTATAAGACCGATTCATCGGCATCGCACATCCAAAAGGGTTTTATCACTTTTTTTAATAAAATATTCAAGTACACCAAATAAAGAAAAATCTTCGATCTTTCTCCGGGGGGGAAAAATAGTTTGGCGACTTCACTGGGGATTTTGCACCCACTATCCCCGGTTGTTTTTAATAAACAATATAGTAGTTGCAATTAGAAATTAACTCTAAAAGCCTACTATTTCTAAATAAAAATTGGTTAGAAAAAGCCGATGGAAAATTATTAACTGTCCGTATGTGTTTAAATCCTTTTCTTTTCCTTTCCTAGGATTTTTGCATTCATTCGCTCCCATTCCCTTGCTTTCTTCACCTCATTCTACCCCATACTTACCCTTCCGGTATGGTGTTAAGTTTGACGGTGGATCTAGCCTAAACCATGCGTTTTAGTGTTGCATCCATTCGAGAATTAACATTCTACCAACCGCAAGCCTAGTACCTTAAAGGTGCGTCAAAAAGGGAGTAGGCCCAACAAAAGCCCGAATCCTGTTTGGCAGAAACCTAGACCTTTGTTTTAAAGCCCCAATAAGACTAAAGCCAATGCATATATTTTGACACCTTTAGTTACTTCCCCTAAGGTGCACACCAATTCTGTTTGCTGTTACTATGCCGCATTCATTTTCGAGAGTTGATATCGTCAAATCTCCAAAATCCCCTGTTGGTTGTCCGAATTAGACCAATTCCTAGGAAACAGATGTCGGAATTTTATTACCCAACGGAATCCGCCGTGTGGGAGAAATAAGATTGGAAGGCATGGCATTTTTCCAACTCCCGTTCCCCCTGTATGTTATTTAAATTGTACATAAGGGCCATTATGGAATTAAGTTATGAAAACCTATCTGCTCTCTTTCTTCCTAAGTGTATGCGAGCCCTTCGAAAATATTTTTAAAGGCACTTAAATATGATATAGATTAATATTATTTCAGTAAACCTTAGTTTGGAAATAAATGGATTAAAGGTTCTCAAATAATTTTCCAAAGGCATGATATTTCCGATTACATGGTTTTTAAAATAAATGTAGGTATGTGTATTTGGTATAATAAATGTCCAAGTAATAAATTTATGAATGGAAGAAATTAAAATTATTTATGTTAAATTAATATAAGTTTGGTTATTAATTATAAGTTTATTTGATATTTCTTTTGCTATAAATGTAAATGTACGTTCTTTTGATGAAAATTTATATTTTAAGTGTGTTGCCAGTGCAACATTGGTAAGTTTGTCATTTATGAGCACCATTGAGTTTTATAATCAGTGCGTTCATTTTTATCACGCGCAGGTTGAAGTCCGTGGTTGCTACTTGAATATCAGAAGAGTAGCTTCAGACCAGAAGCGACTATTTTAGTAGTGGTAGAATTAGTTTGATGTACTTAAGAATCATAGCATGTATAATTATTACATTTTTGGAGATTATGTTATTTGAATTATAACTTAAGCATGTAATGATAAATTAGTTTGGTGTATATATTTAGAGATAAGCATGAGATTTTATTTAATGTTTGGATATAAAATATGTTTAAGATAGTTCGTATGATTAAGAACATAAGGACTTGATATAATATATATATATATATAATGAATGCATTTAATTGATGATCATTTAAATGCTATTTTGAGGGTTTCTATAGTTATGAAAGCTATAGAAGTGTTGTTTTTGTGTTGGCTATGGTGATTACTGGAGTTTGCTTGGGGGTTATAGAGTTTAAAATTTGGGAGTTTTGTATTCACATGTTTGGCGAGCTCGGTTTTTAAGGGAAAACTCTTGCAGTTCTTGCTGTAGGATTTTTCCTAAATTGTTTTTCATAAGGTTATATACTATAATTATATTTTCAAAACAAAATTGAAAAAATTACTCGCTAAGATTGTCAATAACTTAATCACTTCTAATTCATAATCTGATTTTATGATTTATATGTTATGTTAGACGGTGTCTCCGGCACCGAATGTGGCATCCGCCGCTGGCGTCTTCTTGGGCGGCGGCGGTGTTACCACCTTGACTAAAAGAACTAATTTTATGATTTATATGTTATGTTAGGACGGTGTCTCCGGCACCGAATGTGGCATCCGCCGCTGGGTCTCTTGGGGCTGGGCGGCGGGTGTTACACCTTGACTAAAAGACTAATACCTGGTTTTGAAATTCCGTTTTATGTCAGGCTCTCAGTAGAAGACTGTGAGCCTCTTTTCAAACTCTAGACCTAGGAAGACAACATTGAGGCCTCTCTCTTTGAACTATGTATGATAACCAATTAAGTGGAAGTAAACCCCATAAGCCTCATTCAACCTATCCGGCATCCCTCCAGAATTGGTACTTGGAAGAGAGCATAGAGCAATTCACTGTCCTCGAGCCTGAACCTGAGTTTGAGTCACAAACAGAACTTGAGTCAGAGTTTAGTTTAGAGTCTTCTAAGTCTTTCGAGTCTTCTTTGTCTTCTCTTTCTAAGCTAGGAAACCTTTTTTTAAGCTGAATGTAGATGTCGACCATGGCACTTTTATTTCTAATAAAAAAATTTATTTTCTTGTTGCTCTCTCTCTAGCCTGAATGAGATTGCTGGCAAAATAGAAAATGAAAAAGAAATAAAAAAAACAAGAGACAAATAAACATTGGCATAGAAAATAAACTAAAACATACATTTGTTTTACATGAATGTGATTGTAAACATGAGTTGACAGAGCTCATTAAGTAGTACTTAGATTGCTTTGCATGGACATCTAGTGACATGACTGGTATAGGTCTTGGCATCGCCGTTCATAAGATCCCTACATATGACCACATCAAGCCAGTAAAGCAAAAGCTTCGAAGATAAAAATCGGAGATCTCTCTCAGAATTAAAGAAGAAACAGTTAATTTGTTGGAAAACAACTTCATAAAGGTTATTGATTACCCTACCTAGTTCGCCAATATAGTGATGGTTCCCAAGAAAGATGGCAAGATCAGAATTTGCATGAATTACCGAGATCTGAATAAGGTGTGTCCCGAAGATGATTTTTTATTGCCTCATATAGACTTGCTTGTTGATAGAATGACAGGATCTAGTGTAATTTCATTTACAGACTTATATGCAGGGTATAATCAGATACCAGTGAATCCACCAGATAAGCCAAAGACTTTGTTCATCACTGGATGTGGTACCTTTTGTTACAGAATGATGTCGTTTAGGCTAAAGAATGTTGGTGCCACCTATTAGAGGATGGCTACCATGATCTTTCACGATCTGATGCACAAGAACATAGAAGTGTATGTTGATGACATGGTTGTCCAAACCAAGGACGGGCCAAGCCACTTAATTGCTCTCAAATAGTTTTTCTCTAGACTTTGCCAGTATAAGCTGAAACTTAGTCCTGCTAAGTGCCTCTTTGGGGCTCCATCGAGTATCTTTATGGGCTACACGGTCTCCATGAGAGGGATTGAGATTGATCTGTCAAGGTCAAAAGCCATCCTAAATATGCAACCTCCTAGAACAGAAAAAGAGATCCGAGGATTCTTAGGCTGCCTTCAATACATCAGCCGATTTGTTTCATAGTTAGTAAACACCTGTGGACCGATCTTTAAGAAATTGAGAAACAATGCCCTAAAGACTTGGGATGATCAGATCAAAGCATATCTATTCAATCCTCTAGTTCTTTAGCCTCCGAGGCCTGGGAAACCACTTCTTCTTTTCCTCTCAGTGACTGATGAAGCCATAAGGGTGATGTTGGCATAAAAAGCATTAGGCTCTCACAAGGAGACCGTCGTTTACTATCTGGGTAAATGCATGCTAGCTATAGAATTGAAGTACAGTAAGATTGAACAGTTATATTTAGCTCTAGCATGGTTATGCATAAGCTCTAGCACTACCTTTGCTCCTACACTACCCATGTCATAGTTGACTAGAGCCACTTGAAATTCCTTATGGAGAGACCAGTTCTAGACAGTAAAATGGCCAAATGGGCCACCATCTTCGTAGCATTTGATCCACAGTTTGTTACAAAGAAGACAATCAAAGGCAGTGTGATAGCAGATCAACTTGCAGCATTACCAGGAAATGTTGAAGTAGCAGACATCAGATTTCCAGATGAAGACATCCTCCAGATCCAATCAGACACATCAAAGATGTATTTTTACGGGGCTGCTAATTACCAGGGTTACGGTAACGGGGTAGTCATAGTAACTTCAGATGGGGAGCGACTACCTTTCAATATCAAATTAATGTTTTAGGTCACTAATAATAAAGCAAAATATGAAGCTTGTATCATCGGACTAGAAGCAGCACTGAGCCTTCAAATCAAGCGTCTAACAATCTACAGGCACTCTATCTTGATAGTCTCTTAAGCACTGAAGAAGTGGAAGATCAAAGAGCAACGCTTGATTCCTTACCTTCAACGCCTCAACTAATTGGCTCCACAGTTTGAAGAACTATCATTCCACTACTTACCCCGGTCTAAGAATCAGTTTTTCGATGCATTGGCTACTCTTGCCTTCATGGTTGATGCCAGTCCAGGCATGGTTATCAAACCTTTGAATATTTAGATTCATCAATAGTTGGCGTACTGTTGCAATCTCCAACTCGTTGACAGCAAACCTTGGTTTTGGGATATTCAAACTTGAATGGAAAAGGAGGAGTACCCTAAGGGTGCCTCTAAATATGACAAAAGGACTCTCCAAGAGTTATCAAAAGGTTAGGATGGTATTCTGTATAAAAGGACATGGAATCAGGCACATCTTAAGTGTGTAATAGAAGAAGCTCAACAGATAACGGAATGGGTACACCACCGGCGAAGAAGGCCCCGATATGAATGGAATGGCTCTAGCCCTTAAGATCACCAATCAGGGTTATTATTAGTTTACCATGCAATCAGATTGTGCCAGGTTTGTTCAGAAATGTCATAAATGTCAGATTTATGCCAAGCTTCAAAAAATCCCCCCCATAGCTCTTCATCCTATGTATACACCGTGGCCCTTTGCGACTTGGGGAATTGCTGTGATTGTCAGAATCACCCCTAAGTGATATGGATCCATTGGTGCTTCCTAGTGGGCTTGGACGTGTTCTTATCCCTTGTTGCTTGTTTTGGTCTAATTAATATGTAAGGGATATGTTTCTTATTCCCGGTGCTTGTTTTGGTCTAATTAATATGTTAAGGATATTGGGCTCATAGTGTTTATTTTAAGTTGTTTTGGGTTGGTTTTATTTGTTTTGGGTTGGTTTTATGATGCATGCAATCTGCCCAATATCAAGTTGTTTGTTTTGGGCTGGAAATGACTTTATTTTGTGTTTTAGAGTTAAGCCCCTGTGTTTTGGCCCTAGGGCAGCCTAGTTAGATGCTCTTCTTTAGGGTTATGTTTGTTTAAGGCATATAAATAGCCTCCTTAATATGTAAAACGAGATTTTTGGCATAATTTGAATCAAAGGCAGAATTGTTCATGCTCTTGCATGTTCTTCTTAATTAGAGTGATTGTGAGAATTTGCTATTCTCTAATTGCATCAAGAATTAAGGTAAAAAACTCGTTGTGGCGTTTATCTTGTTCTTTGGCTCGATTATTGGTGTTTACCATTATCCTTTATAACGTGGGGTGCCATAGAGCGGGGGGTTTTTAATCTTCGATTATTGGTGTTTTCCGTTTCCCTTATAAACGTGGGGTGCCATTAGAGGCGAACTTTTAATCTCATTCCTTTTGATTTCCGATCCCGAGTTCCGTTATCAGGTTATCAGAGCCAAATTCAAAGTTGGGGGTAAGTTTCTTTATTCTAGTTTAGGAATTTGAGACGGCCTGGGTGTGCTATTTGGCACGGGCGTGCTTCAATGTAGGAGTTCCCTCGTGAGAGTCAGAGGGAAGCACGGCCCGGGTGTGCTATTTGGCAAAACTAGATTCAAGAAGATTTAACAAGAAAATTCTAGATCCAAGAAGATCTAATGAGAAATTGTCTAGACCCAACAAGATCTAAAGAGATAATAATGTCTAGACAATTTCTCTTTGTATCTTCTTATTGTTTGCATCATTTTCTAGTTACCCTTTGACTAATTCAAGATCTATCTTTGAATATTCTTGTTGTTTGCTTATTTCTTGATTTGCTAATAAAAAAAATAAGTCAATATCTACCTAGATTGAAATTGGAAGACACAATTGCTGGACAACCTAAAGGCATTTTGACTTGATTTGGGAATTTATTGATAGTCTATCTTATATTCAATTGAAGGATATCATATTTTGACTTGATTTGGGATCTTATCTTGAGAAAACACAAAAAACATTGTTGGACAACCTACATACTAAGTCATCACCTACCTAAATTGAATTGAGAGACACAAACCATCCACTTATACCTTGTTAAGGCCTTACCCTACCTAAATTTGGGTCACATTTCTGGTCTAAGTGAGGATACAAGTCAAGCACGCCTGCTACAGTAACTTGCTACAGGAACTCAGACGCGCTACAGTGATCCATGCTATAAAAAAAAAATTTTTTTTTGGGTTTTCTTTGTTTGCTTGCTTTGATTGGGTAGAATTAATTAGGTTCATATTTGGTTTGCTTTGTAGTGAACTAAATTTTTTTTTTGTTCTTTTTTTTTTTTTTTTGTTTTTTGGGTGTTGTTGGGGGTTTTTTTGCAAGCACACCCGTGCTCGGTTCTGACTTTCAATTGTTGGACCAAGCTATACATGCACGCCCGTGCGTCCATCTAGCACGCCTGTGCTCGATTCTAACCCTATAAAAAAAATTTTCTTTTTTTGGATTTTCTTTGATTGCTTGCTTTGTTTTTGGGTAGAATTAATTAGATGCATATTTGGTTTGCTTTGTAATAAGCTAAATTCATACAATATATCCTGAAATTGTCTTTAAATTCTAGTTTCCTTATTTTTGTTGAGCTTTCTTTTGCTTCTATTACATTATTAGGGTGTGTTTGCTTGTTTACTACACTCTAATTGATAATTAACATTGTTTTTGTTCTTGTGATACCATTACCATTCATTTCGTTTGAGTTTTCATTCTAGAATTGTGCTTACATTTCTTTTGTTAAGGTTTATTTTCCTTGTGTTCTAAACGTGCTTTGAGGTTGATTGGTTGGCCTGAAATTCTGAAGTACAATTGGAGGATTTGCATGGAGTGATTAAAGAGTATAAACACGTGAGGGAGTGCTTTATCACTAACTCAAATGTTTTTGTGATTTCTATTTTGAACACTAACCATGAGTGCAGGCGCATTTGGAGATAATAGTGGGGAGGGAAGTCAAATGGAGGATCCCCAGTTGAAACTTGTAATGGAGTCAATCCTAGGACAATTTAGAACCTTCAACAATTCTTCATGAGAAAGGAGTGTGCAGGAGTTTAAAAGCCTGCCCAACGCTCTAAATACCAAGAAGAGTCCGACCTAGTGTACACCAACTAGATTTCAACTCATGAAGAGAAAGAAGGGTCGATAATCCTAATCATTACTTTAGGAATTTGAACAATAAGTTAGGAAGGGTGCAAGGGAGGAAAAATGTGGATCACCTCAATAGGTATTCATCCACAAAGGAAGAGCAAAAGACGGATGACCATTCCAAGATCATTTTCCTCAAAAGAAGTGGATGAAGACCAATATGGAAAGCAAAAGATGAGTTTTGAGGCTGTCAATAAAGAAAAGGAGTGATACGGATCAAGGAAGCAAGGTGAAGGATCCTCTAGCTCTGCCCGTGGGGCCAATCACAAGAGCTCGTGCAACCAAGCTACGAACAGCCTTGAATGCATTTGCTCAAGAACAAATCACATTGGAGCTTCAAGCATCATAATCGGATCAAGGAAGCAAGGTGAAGGATCCTCTAGCTCTACCCGTGGGGCCAATCACAAGAGCTCGTGCAACCAAGCTACGAACAGCCTTGAATGCAACCTCAAGAAGTATATACTAATCAACAGAAGCTACAAGAGGGAGAGGCTTCAGCTTTGAGGGAAAATGGAAGTGAAAAGAGTGAAAAGAGAGAAAAGAAAAATGAAGGAAAAGGGGAAAAAGAGGCCAAGAGTGAAAAGATTTCATTCTTGGCTCCACCATTCCAAATCAACTAGTCAGTAGAAGCAATCCAATAAAGACAAAGGTGTTGCAAAGGCATATTCAGGTTGTAGCAACCAATGGAGTTCAATACGGTCTAAAAAGGAGAAGAAGAGTAAAGAAAAGGGCATGGATGGACTGATCCTAAGCATAACAAAAGGATACCTCAACTTTTAACTAAGAATTCGAGGACGAATCTTTTTTGAGGAAAGGGGGAATGATAGTCCATTGGTGCTTCCTAGTGGGCTTGGAGTGTTCTTATCCCTTGTTGCTTTTTTGGGTCTAATTAATATGTAAGGAATTGGGGCTCATAGTTTTTTTTAAAGTTTTTGGTTGTTTTGGGTTGGTTTTATGATGCATGCAATCTGCCCAATATCAAGTTGTTTGTTTTGGGCTGGAAATGACTTTATTTTGTGTTTTAGAGTTAAGCCCCTGTGTTTTGGCCCTAGGGCAGCCTAGTTAGATGCTCTTCTTTAGGGTTATGTTTGTTTAAGGCATATAAATAGCCTCCTTAATATGTAAAACGAGATTTTTGGCATAATTTGAATCAAAGGCAGAATTGTTCATGCTCTTGCATGTTCTTCTTAATTAGAGTGATTGTGAGAATTTGCTATTCTCTAATTGCATCAAGAATTAAGGTAAACGTTGTGGCGTTTATCTTGTTCTTTGTCGATTATTTGGTGTTACCGTTTCCTTATTAAACGTGGGGTGCCATTTAGATGCGTTTAATCTCGATTATTTGGCTCGATTATTGGTGTTTCCGTTTCCTTATAAACGTGGGGTGCCATAGAGGCGAACTTAATCTCATTCCTTTGATTTCCGATCCCGGTTCCTTATCACTAAGTCATCTAACCAGCATGGGTACATCTTGGTAGCTATCGACTACTTCACCAAATGGATAGAAGCTGCTTCCTATCATGTTCTAAACTCGAGAAAAGTGGTTCAATTCATCTATACGAACATCATATGCAGATATGGGGTTCCTTCTGAGATCATATAAGATAACGGGAATGAACCCCTTCCCCAAATATTGGCATATAATGAATATGACTAAGGGCAAAAATGCACGTGAATGTGTGAGTCGCCACCTTGTTTAATTATTTTAGGGTAACTAGGAAAAAAAACCCTAAGTTGACTCCAATTTTAATTAACCTAATTACTAAGATTAATTATCCTAATGTTTAGGCATAGTTTGCGAACCCGAGGTGGATCCCGAGACCATGTCATGTTGATGAACTAACCAATGAATTGAAGTTTTGCAAGCGTAAATTGTATGTAATCGACCATGAAAGTTTAGTGAATCGACTTGGCCGCTCAGGTTAAATCCCAAACGTGCCTACGTACTTCCGTTTGCAATGGAAAGATTCAAAGTCGACGTAGTTCGATAGGCCTTTTTAAAGGACTATTGAATGGGTATGCTAATGGCATGAGTGTGTGTATGCTTCGTGCATTTGTTTAGGCATTTGCCAAAGAATGATTGATTTTCTGTTTTTAGGGCATTTGTTTGCCAAAAATTGATATGATGATTGGGCAATTTATTGCCAAAAATGATGTTTGGGCTTTTTGTTGCCAAAAGTGATTTATTTGAAAGCTTTAGCCAAAAGGGTTATTTAGGCAATTTGTTTGCCAAAAGAGTTGTTGATTGGGCGATTGTCGCCAAATGATTGATTTAAGGCTTTTAGCCAAAAGATTATTATTCAAGGCATTTTGCCAATAAGCTTCGATTTAAGCGATTTGTCGCCCAAAATGGTTGATCTTACTTATAGGCCAAATTGTTTGCAAAAGTGATCAATTTTTGAATTTGCAATATAGGCAATTTATTGCCCAAAAGAAAAAACGTGGTTAATTAGGCTTTATTTAGACACAATTCATGATAATTGGACTTTAAGCCGGACTGTTCAAAATAAAGGCCATTATTTACCCATAGTCATTAATTGACCAGATACTTTAGCCAATAGTTGTCGGATTAGGCTTTCACACATTGTTTATTAATTAATCGGGCATTTAAGCTTAATCATATTTAATTGAGGCGTTTATGCAATTGATACGTGAATGCATTTACTGCAGCAGTTTAATTCAGGAATTGGAGTAGAAGAGAATATACACAAAATGCTGAAATTAAATGGGCAGAGTTTCGTTATTACCTTGAGTTAATCGCCGGTCCGCTTCTTAGCTTCAGCTTTGAATAAATTCAGATTAAGCTCCTCGTTTAGGGAATATTAACTTAGAATTAATTGACTTAAAGTGACCAAATATTTTACAAACAGCAGAATAATAAAACCTACACTAAATGCAGAAAAGCAGTAAAGAAAACCGCAAGGAGCGTAGGGAGAAGGAGAGCGGTCCATCAAACACAGACTTGAGGAGTAAAACTGTCGATTCAGGCTATATTTATAGGGAAAACCGGGCTGGACGGCGGGCGCCGCCGCCGTTGGCCGGCGGACTTGTAGTTTTCGTTCCAAAGGCTTTTTCTGAGTTCCGTACCTCCAAAAAATATTCCCGGGACCAGTTTTTGCGTCCTCGCAATTTTTTCGGACGTTTCAAGTACCATATTGGACATTACTTCTCGGTGAACTTTCCGAATGGCCTCCGGTCTGGCCGGTGAACTTTCCGAATGGCCTCCGGTCTGGCCGGACTGTTTGCAGTCCGGGAAAATAGGCTTTTTGAGCCTCAAAATTTGAGTATTCACAACGAGTCTTACTTCTAAAAAGAGGTCTTCACTCTTATGATAAAATACAAGATCCAACACCATCGATCTTCACTATACAAGCCCTAAACGAATGGATCAGTTGAAGCAACAAATAAGTCCATTAAGAACATCCTACAGAAGATGATCCACAATCACAAAAACTGGCACGAGCATCTACCTTTTGCCTTGTGGGGATATAAAACCTCCATTAGGACGCCAACCGACATGGCACTTTACTCATTGGTATATGGGATGTAAGTAGTCCTCCCCATGGAAGTGTAGATCAAATCAACCAGGGTCATGCAAGAAAGTCAACTGCTTGAAGCAGAATGGGCTCAAAACTATCATAACCAGTTGAATTCTATTGATGAGAAGAGGCTAGAAGCTCTCAATTAGATTCAAAGCTACCAACAGAAGATAGCCAGGCACTTTAACAAAAGAATACGTGATGGGAATTTAGAAGAAGGTTGTCTTGTACTCAAGGAAATCAAAGCTCTTATATAAGATCCTCAGGGTAAATTCAGGCTGAACTGGGCAGACCCCTATATACTGAAGAAAATTCTCTCCGTAGGCGGTGTCATCTTGTCAGATATAGATGGCAACCAATTCACCATTTCTATGTAATTTAGATAAGCTGAAGAGATACTTTGTGTGAATGCATCCAGGCATTAGCACTAGAAATATTGCCCCTATTAAGTCACTGTAAAATAGAACTACAGTGAACTGACTCCCGAAAATATGTTCCAAAAGTACGGGATACGTAGGTAGCCCAGCTTGTGGGTGTGGGAACAATAATAATAATAATAATAATAATAATAATATATTTTTGCCCGCTTTCTCATGAAAATTCCAGATTTTCTATGCTAATAAAAAAATCAATCAAAAGCTGAATTGAAAACCTGCAAAGGGCAGTTCAGGTATGAACAAAAATAAGCTAAGTTGAAAACTTGCAAGGGCAAGTGACTTAGACAAAATCAAAAAAGCCCGCTAAGTTCAAACCCGAAAGGGCGGATTAGGTAAGTATTCGAAGTATATGATTATGTTTCTTTAAGTATAAGAGATATTTTAAGTTATTTGTATGTGAATTATGAAGCTTGCATGATGAGGATCACATTGATGACTTATGATTCCCTATGACATGAAATGTTGGACTTTTGAGTAAATGCCAGGGTATATGCATGCTTCCATGGATATACTGAATGTGTTGGCTGAATTATATACGGAATGCATGACTTGAATGATGAGAGTTATCTCTAAGCCATGTTATTTCCTATGACAAGGCTTTATGATAAAATATTTACTTTATGGCTTTAATGATTATCATGCTAAGACCCTTTCATGAAATGGTATATATGATGAAGTAAGATTTTATAAGTGAATATATAATTTAAAGGAAGAAAGTAATATTTTGGGCTCTTAATATAATTAGTGTGAATTAGATGCTTGATTAAGATTATTCTATTTATGAGAGCATGCTTAGCATAATTATGTAATTCTGATTATCCGGATATAGCTATGATTCAAATGCTTGGCACATAGGTGCCCTCTATATGAGCGGGCATGTTCTATCTGATTTTGTTTGTCTTTGTAGCCCTCTAATTTTATTTGGCTTTTATAGCTCTCTGATTCTGTTTGGCTTTATAGCCTTTTGGTGTTACAATGTATACTCATTTATTTAGTGCTTCATTTATTTTTGTTATATTAATGTAATTATCTTATTTTGAAATAGATGAATCTGCATCATTAGCTACAAATTGTTATGCCACTATTTATGATGATGATAGTGATTTGGAATATTCTTGTGATAATATTTTTACATTTATTGATTTTATCATATGAGTTTTTTAGTTATTTTATTAATTTATTTTTACCATAATTGCAGTTGAAGAGTCTATTACTATTACCCATCAATGAGAAATTATAATAAGAAGAGCAAGCATTATGATAAGAAGATTTTATTCACTTCATTTTTACCGATTAATTGCACGTGATAATGTAATTATCTTATTTTGAAATAGATGAATCTGCATCATTAGCTACAAATTGTTATGCCACTATTTATGATGATGATAGTGATTTGGAATATTCTTGTGATAATATTTTTACATTTATTGATTTTATCATATGAGTTTTTTAGTTATTTTATTAATTTATTTTTACCATAATTGCAGTTGAAGAGTCTATTACTATTACCCATCAATGAGAAATTATAATAAGAAGAGCAAGCATTATGATAAGAAGAACAACTTTGTAATCAAAATTTTAATTTATCATTTTTTGAACATTTATTTGTATTAGTTTATATTCATATTTTTAATATATTGTGCAAATCATTTGGATACATGCTTTTTTTTAGTTCTTTTATTTTTTAATTCAATGTAATCTAATTTTTTAAATAATATGGATATATGGATAAATGGGTATTTGCGGATAATAGATAATCATGGGTACCCATGGGTATACTTGAACCCATTGGGTTCGGGCACGGGTATTAATATTTCCTATCCAATAGGATATTGGGTAAGGTATGAGAATAGGGATGGGCCTTAGGTATGGGTATCGATCTTAATTTGAGGGGGGGATGTACACCAATTTGAGGAAAATTTCTTAAGTAGATTAGTCTATCACGTCAGTCATATACCCACCAATGAAATAAAGTCACATTAGTAGCTGCTTATTTTAACTTGTTCCATATCAGTAACTCCTAAACCAAGCAATTAGGTTCCTATCTCTACCCAAACAGAAAATATGAAAGAGTTACTAGAGAATAAGCTAAAAGAATTTCTCCAATTTGAGGGGGGATATTAGTGTGATGACGTTAGAGATTTCATTTATCTTTGCAAATTATAGTGTAAATCAAGATGATCTCTATTTAAATGAAAGGGCTCTCAATTGAAAAGATATTCAGCAAAATTGATAAAAATAACTACAGTCAAGAGGATTCGAACTCCTCACATAGGTGAGAAGATCAACCATGCAACCACCTGATTGGCTAAAAAATATAAATATTTAAGCATTTTAATTTATAATTTTTAACATAATTGCAATATTTTAAATATTATTCTCACTATTAAATTTACTAAATATTTTTAATTAATAACTATAAATACCGATGATAAAAGTTTATTTTCAATGGGTCACCAAACTCATTATTGAATAAACAGAGTCCCTCATAATAAATGCTTCTTTGTCTTTTTCTTATAATTTTTTTAGGGGATAAGGTTCAATTTACCTCCTGAACTTGCGACAACTAGGAGTGTAAATGAGCGGATTCGGTTCGCAAGCTATTCGAGCTCGGCTCAAAAAAGTTCAAAAAAGTTTGACTCGAATCAAGCCCGAGCTCGAGCCTAATGACTTTCAACTCAAAAACTCGTCAAGCTTTTATCAAGCCTTGTTGAACTTTTATATATACATAAATATAATATTTATTTTAGACTTACTTGAGCCTCAAACCTCGAGCTGAGTTTGAGTTAAAAATTTTTTCGAGTTAAACTTGAACCTCAAGTCGAGTTCAAGCTAAGCTCGAGTTTTCATCGAGCTGAGCTCGAGTCTAAAATTTTCAGGTTTGAACTCGAGCCCGAGCTCGAGCCTAATGACTTTCAACTCAAAAACTCGTCAAGCTTTTATCAAGCCTTGTTGAACTTTTATATATACATAAATATAATACTTATTTTAGACTTACTTGAGCCTCAAACCTCGAGCTGAGTTTGAGTTACAAATTTTTTCGAGTTAAACTTGAACCTCAAGTCGAGTTCAAGCTAAGCTCGAGTTTTCATCGAGCCTCTGAAACCTGCGAGAGTCAGAGTTCACTAAGCTCGAGTGTCATCATGAGCCACGCATTAGAGTCTAAAATTTTCAGGCTCGTTCATTATATTCAGGAGCATGGCTCAAGCCAGCTAAAAATCCGCTTTATTGCGCCCGAGCGTTCGCACGTTCCCCACTAAGAGAATATGATCCTGCGCCTCCAGCTTATTTGAGTATCGCGCCCGGAGACAATTAACAATGTGCTCAAGAATGTAAACTTTTTGTACTATTTATACCCATTTTATTTAACTATGCACCAAAATATGAATTAAGATACTGGAAATATTTAAGAATTTACTTTCTAGTTTTAATTATATAAATAATTTACTTTAAAAAATAGTGTGAGGAGTAATTACGCACACTCAAGAGTATAATTCAAATCATCATAAATATATAATTATAAAAATTACCAGTATTTTGAAGAGAGAGTTATTTGACTCTAAATATTTTTTGATTTAGAAATAATATTTGTATGATATTGAAATACTATTTGAGTGTAGCATATTTTTACTATATTTTTATTATTATTACTCTTATAATAATTTTATATTTGATTTCAGACACCAAATAATTACTTTATCTATTAAACTTAGATTTTGTATTCAATATTAATTATATTTATGGAATATATATTTGAGAGATATCTTTGTTTTCTCTATGTGGCAAGTTTCATAGGTATATTTGTTCATACGAAAATAATTAAAATTATTTTGGGTCAAAATTGTATCGTTTGTGCCCAGATCATATGGGGACAAATTTTGAGACTTTCTCCTTTTCATTTTATTTGGAATAAACTTTTGTAATGAATTCAATGATTTATTATGTGATGTCATCACAGAGAATATTATCTCTCATGTGAGAAATAGCATTTATTGTAGAGATCTTATTTAGCGACCAGATTAATTTTATTATACTTGTTTTTTGTTTATACTAAAATTTAAATCATTTTATTTTGTGTTGAATCAATATGATTCTATTTGAAAGTGTGTGTGGCATATAAGTAATTTTGATGTGGTGGGTCTCTACAATCTATGCCTCAAATTATCTCTCTTTAATGTGGTAATGACATGCAAATGTGCTGCGATTGAAGAAGATAAGACTTCTTCCTCCTGTCAGTACTAATGTGATGACAAGTTGATTAATAAGGATAATTTCTTTTAATATTTGGTGTGGATATGGGCACATGTGAGACTAATTGTTAATTGAGATTTTGAATGCTATAACGTGATGAAAAATTTTAATATACGCTCTTAGTTGAGAGTTTGAAATATTTGTGAGCCAAGGAGTCTTACTCCTCAGATTAAGTATAAGTTCTAAAGAATATGGGACGTGGTGTTGAAACGATTTCAATTTAGGATATATTGTGTGTGCAAGGACGAGTGCGAAGTATAAACCTACCAGATATAGTAATTTCTCTTAGTGTTTATATTACGATTTTCACAAATTCTATATGTTTTAATTTAGTGTTTATGAGTAGTTATTTCCGTATATATTGATAAATATATATGTTTTTTTATTTTAATATATGAAGAGTAAAGTAGTTAAATAACATAGTTTATGTAAAAATAAAAATTATATGAGCTATAAGTGGAGAATAAAAAAACAGTTAAATAGATTTTATATATGAACTTAGTTCATAATATTTTTGGGGTATTAAGTCTGAACTTTCCTTTTCCTTTTTTTTTTTTTTTTTTTTCCTTGCTTTTGTAGGAGTATTATTTCTCTAATCCTACCATTTTTGCACTCCTCTACAACCATCCAACGACCATAAGAATCACGCCAATAGTAAGGAGGTGCGCGAACCGGTTTGATCATTTCGTTTTACAATCATTTTTCCTTTTTTTTTTTTTTTTTCCCTTGCTTTTGTAAGTAACCATTTTCTAATCCTACATTTTTGCACTTTTAAACATCAACGACCTGAATTAAGCCAGTAACATCCAACGGCTACCATCAGTTTACATCATTGTAACTACAATGTCCTTGGAGCACTAGAGTACTCTCACACATATACCATCGGATACTCGAAAAGCAAATAAAGGGCATCCAGAGCGCCGCTTGAGAACCAGCGAGCCTTTATTTCCTTTCTTATCTGCTCCGAAAGCATATTAGGCCCAGACCATAACAAACCCTAAATCCATTGCAAAGGTAATATTCGTAAAACTCCCTCTTTTTCCATCCATGTGTGCTCAAATAATTTCTTGTTAGAATTCGTTGTTTAGGGTTCTAGTAATGTTGTCGTTTATCTGTAGTTCTATCTTGAAATCATCTTACTAATTACAATTATAAATAAGGTTGTGCGATCTTTTTGTTTTTGCTTATTTATTTGTTTTTGTTTTAGTGGATATGTGTTTCAGCTTGGTGTGTTATTAAATGAGATGATTTATATTGATCATTGTTATAGTTGCTGTAGATGGTAATGTTGGGGTTTTTCTTTTCTGGGTCAAGGTGCTTTGCATAATATTTGGATATGGATTTGGGTCTGTTGGTTGCTTGAAAATGCTAGCTCTCCGGAAAGCTTTTTGTTACTATAATGGGTACTAGCACTTCCTCAGAAAATGGCACCTGAAAGCGCATTAACGAACTGTTGTGAACAGAAGGCTTTCGATTTTGGACTCTTGTACTTGTCAATACGCTCTCCCTGCTTTTATTGTGAATGAGAAATTCGTTTGTTGGTGATAACTTAGTTTTGCAGTTTTTTCTTACTCTTTATTTATATGTGTGTGTGTGTGTGTGTGTGTATAATAATGTTGCATGGTCAGGAATGCTTCAGCAATAAATGGTCCATATCCTTCACTAGTCATTTTGGTTTTAGGATTTATTCTTTTACTGTGGTCTGACTATTTTTTTAATTGTTTTTAATTGTGTAATTCTCTGTTTTAGTTGTAATTGACCAATTTGATGTAATTTTTTTTAATATCCCTCTCCATCTTTCATGCAGATGAATAGGGAGAGACTTATGAAGATGGCTGGTGCAGTTCGCACTGGAGGGAAAGGCAGCATGAGAAGGTGGATAGTCTATTTCAACTTCAACCTATTCTAGTTGTCCTTGGAATTTGTCTAATAATCTTATGAAAATTAAAGTTTTATCAGTGTAAAATTTCACGGGGTAGCTTAAACAAGGAAACATATAGTAGCTGTAAATTTTTATGAAGGGAAGAATTTTACATTTGTTTCTACTCAACTGTAGCTGAATACCTAATGATAGGACTGAAATATGGATTGTCTGTTTGTTGCTCTTGTTTGGTGTGATTGGTTTATGATTTCGGAAACAATTTCTGTCAGCTCTTGAATTTATCTTATTATTATTTTGACCTGCATTGAGTTTCTCATTGTAATTTCTTCCAAATTCTTTTAAATTTCTGCTCATAACCACAGGAAGAAGAAGGCTGTCCACAAGACTACAACTACAGATGATAAAAGGCTCCAGAGCACCCTGAAAAGAATAGGAGTGAATGCTATTCCTGCAATTGAGGAAGTTAACATATTTAAGGATGACATAGTTATCCAGTTTTTGAACCCCAAAGGTGATGCATGCATATGTACATTGATGAATGTTATTCACATTTTTCATCCAGCTATTTAATAAACTGATAATACTTTCAAATTTTTATTTCAGTTCAAGCATCAATTGCTGCCAATACATGGGTTGTTAGTGGTGCTCCACAAACAAAGAGTATGGCTGTAATACTTGAATTGCCAATTTCTTTTCTTGCATCACCAGTTTCCTTTTCTTACTTGAATTTACTATTATGATTTTTTTTTAAATGTTTGCACCTGACCTGTGTTTAGTGTACATTGCTTGATATTCATTGTTAAATTTTTTCTTTTATTTTTCTGCAGAATTGCAGGATATTCTTCCTCAAGTTCTTGGCCATTTGGGTAAGCACATTCTAATTTTTTTCCACATTGTAGTATGTTGAATTTGGCAATATATAGTTAATTGCTTCTAACTCTTTTTGTTTTGACTTGTTGATCTGTAGGGCCTGATAATTTGGACAATCTGAAGAAGCTAGCTGAGCAGATACAGAAGCAGGCACCTAATGCAGGCTCTGCTGCAACTGCACCCCAAGAGGATGATGAAGATGAGGTCCCAGAGCTTGTTGCTGGGGAGACTTTTGAAGCTGCTGCGGAGGAGGGTAATGCTGCTCCTAAGGAAGATATAAAGTGATTTTGTGCAATTTTATATACTTCCTATGTTCTTTCTAAGTTGTTTTTCCAATTATAGGTTCATGCTTTATCTGATGTTTAGCGACAGAGAATGGTTGTTTAATGTTTTGATCGAATTTATACTTTTAGAAATCTGATATGTTGTCCTCATTATTTCACTTTAACTGGTGCTACTGGTCATAAACTACCATTTGTTAGCACCATTTTGATGGCTGTGTTCCTGAAGTTTTCTGTTCCTCCTATCTTATTATGTCCAGCATATAACATTGTTGGATCTTGCTCTCAGCTCTGTTCCAAACATGTCATAATATTCTTGCCTGATTTTAGAATTAAAAATGTAAGAAAATTCTGACACGTTCATTTTCCTACAATGTTGACATGAATATTCAAATTGAATTAATCAATTGAAAATGAACAAATCAAAATCTTTAGTTCAAATCAAATCAATCAATAGAATAAAGTCAAAACAAGTAATTCGAATTCGTTTATAAAGGACCAAACTTTATTGAATATAATTGATTTAGTTTGGTTTGATTTTTTTTTTTTTTTTTTTTTTTTTTTTTTTTTTAATGTTCATAAATTTTTGCCTGAGATTTAGGAATTAAAAGTAGAGAGATTTGACAGCGTTCATGGGTTTGCCTTAGAGTGTGTGAGCATGAATATTTCAAATTCGAATATAATCAATTGAAAATGAAGCAAATCAAGATCTTTCAAATCAAATCAATCAGAGATAGAGATTAAAGTCTAACAAGTAATTCGAATTCGGTTTATGAAAGACCAAATTACCTACTCACTCAAGTGAGTTTAGTTTCGTTTATTTTTTTTTTTTTTTTTTTTTTTGTTGTTTGTTGGCCTCTCTAACTAATTTTGTGTATTTTAATTTTTTGATTTTTTTTTTTTTTTTTTTTTTTTTTTTTTTTTTTTGGCTTTTAACTTAATTTTTTGGATTTAGATTTTTTGATTTTGAAGTGAGCTGAATCAATTAAAATTTCGATTTGACCCTAATTGTGCCCACACCTATCGGTTTAGTTTTATATAATATCGTGGTTGTGCAACAGATATTTCTTTTTTTTTTGAACTTTATTTTATAACCAATCGACCATTAATTAAATTCTATACACAATTTTATTTTTAGATAACTTAAGCGATTTGCAAATACACAAGAAGTATTTAATTATATGTAAACATCATACATAATTAATTATAAGCAAAACTAAATCCACCATTTAGTACCTTAATTCAATTTAAAGATAGTTAATATAAAAAATTACACAAGATATGCCATGGGAATTTGGTAGATTTGGAAAGCTTGGAACCAAAAAAATTTTGCTTCCCCTCACATCCATTTTTCTCTATGTTATGGTTTTTTAAGGGATAAGATTGTTGAAGTGAGTAGAGCTTGGAATGCTGCTGGCAGTAGTATCAATAGAGGTAAAGGGTCCTCTTTTCAATTGGTGGGTTGATCTCCTACGGTCAATGTTTCTTGTAATATCTAGTTGTTTCAAGATTGTACATAGTGTGTTTGGGAGTTTATCCAAGCTGATATGATGGGACGCGTGACTATTAACATTGATGGAAGTGCCAAGTTTGGTAGGATGTACAGCTTCTTTCCGAGATTGGAGAGGTAACTGGCTGTTGGGTTTTTCTATGTGTTTGGCGATTTGTTTAGCTACGGATTCGGAGCTTTGGGCAGTGTACCATGCCCTATGTATTGCTTGGGATAGAGGATGGAAGAAAGTGTAGATTCAATGTGACTCTTAAGTTGTGGAAATGTTTGCATCTCATTCTGTCACTTCTATCTGTTTAGGGAATTCGCTGGATGCATGCCTAGCCTTCTACAATGGCAATGGGAGATTTAGGTGATAAAGATTTATCGTAAGAAAAATACAGTTCCTGATGCTATGGCGAACAAAGCTGTTAATGCTTCTTGTAATATCTAGTTGTTCCAAGATTCTACATGGTGTGTATGGGAGTTTATCCAAGCTCATATGGTGGGACGAGTGACTATTAACATTGATGGAAGTGCTTGAGGTCAGGCTAATTTGGCAGGATGTACAGCTTCTTTTTGAGATTGGAGAGGTAACTAACTGTTTGGTTTTTCTGTGTGTTTGGGCATTTATTTAGCTATAGATTCGGACCTCTGGGCAGTGTACGATGCCCTATGTATTGCTTGGGATAGAGGGTGGAACAAAGTGCAGATTCAATGTGACTCTCAAGTTGTTGAAATGTTTGCATCTTGTTTTGTCACTTCTATCCGTTCAGGGAATTCGCTGGAGGCATGCCTAGCCTTGCTACAATGGCAATAGGAGATTCAGGTGATAAAGATTTATCGTGAGAGAAATATAGTTCTTGATGCTATGGATAAAAGAAGCTGTCAATGCTTCTTGTAATATCCAGTTATTCTAGGATTCTCCATGGTGTGTATGGGAGTTTATCCATGCTGATATGGTGGCATGGGTGACCATTAATATTGATGGAAGTGCCAGAGGTCAGCCTAATTTGGCAAGATGTACAACTTTCCGAGATTGGAGAGGTAAATGGCTATTGGGTTTTTCTGTGCGTTTGGGGATTTGTTTAGCCATGGATTCGGAGCTCTGGGCAGTGTGCCATGCCCTATGTATTGCTTAGGATAGAGAGTGGAATAAAGTGCAGATTCAATATGACTCTCAACTTGTGGATATGTTTCAATCTCATTCTGTCACTTCTATTCGTTTTGGGAATTTACTGGAGGCATGCCTAGCCTAACTACAATGGCGATGGAAGATTCAGGTGATAAAGATTTATCGTGAGAGAAATACAATTCTTGATGTTATGACGAAAGAAGCAGCCAATGCTTCTTGTAATCTAGCCATGGATTCGGAGCTCTGGGCAGTGTGCCATGCCCTATGTATTGCTTAGGATAGAGAGTGGAATAAAGTGCAGATTCAATATGACTCTCAACTTGTGGATATGTTTCAATCTCATTCTGTCACTTCTATTCGTTTTGGGAATTTACTGGAGGCATGCCTAGCCTAACTACAATGGCGATGGAAGATTCAGGTGATAAAGATTTATCGTGAGAGAAATACAATTCTTGATGTTATGACGAAAGAAGCAGCCAATGCTTCTTGTAATCCAATTATTCCAGGATTCTCCATAGTGTGTATGGAAGTTTATCCAAGCTGATATGTTGGGATGGGTGACTATTAACATTGATGGAAGCGCTATACATCAGCCTAGTTTGGCAGGACCTGCAGCTTCTTTTCGAGGTTGGAGAGGTAAATGGCTCTTGGGTTTTTCTGTATCTTTAGGGATTTGTTTAGCCATGGATTCGGAGCTCTAGGCGGTGTACCGTGCCCTATGTATTGCTTGGGATAGAGGGCGGAAGAAAGTGCATATTCTATATGACTCTCAAGTTGTGGATATGTTTGCATCTCGTTCTATCACTTCTATCCGTTTCGAGAATTTACTAGAGGCATGCCTAGCCTTGCTATAATGGCGATGGGAGATTCAGGTGAAAAAGATTTATCAGACGAGAAATACAGTTCTTGATGCTATGGCAAAAGAAGTTGTCAATGCTTCTAGTACTTTAATTTTTCCAGGATTCTCCATGGTGTGTATGGAAGTTTATCCAAGCTGATATAATGCTTCTAGTACTTTAATTTTTCCAGGATTCTCCATGGTGTGTATGGAAGTTTATCCAAGCTGATATGGTGGGATGGGTGACTATTAACATTGATGGAAGTGCCAGAGGTCAGCCTAGTTTGGTAGGATGTACAACTTCTTTCCGAGATTGGAGAGGTAAATGGTTGTTGGGTTTTTATGTCTTTGAGGATTTGTTTAGCCATGGATTCGGAGCTCTGGGCAGTGTATTGTGCGCTATGTATTGCTTGGGATAGAGGGTGGAAGAAAGTGCAGATTCAATGTGACTCTCAAGTTGTGGAAATGTTTAGATCTCGTTCTATGACTTCTATCCATTTAGGGAATTTGCTGGAGGCATGCCTAGCCTTGCTACAGGACCATGGACTAAACGGCCACTGCCTGAAAGGACTATGTCCAGGTGGCAATGGGAGATTCAGGTGATAAAGTTTTATCGTGAGAGAAACACAGTTCCTGATACTATGGCGGAAGAAGCTGTCAATGCTTCTTGTAATCTAATTGTTCCAGGATTCTTCATCGTGTGTATGAGTGTTTATCCAAGCTAATATGGTGCGCATGCTGTGGTAATGGTGTGGTAACATTTAATCGGGTTTATGCCTTCCTCTTGTAATAAAAAAATATTTTTATATTTTTTATATTACGCATATAAAGTAAAAAAAATAAATTAAGAATAGTTCAAAAAAAGGGCAATATGTATTTAAATCAAAAAAAAAAATAGTTTTGTGTGATTCTCTTTTAACTTAAAGTTGACATTTTATTAATGGAACAATAAAGAGATTTTAATAATCCATAAATTATTTTTCACGTAATTATTGTAATTTTATTTCTAAAAATATATGTTGCCAATTTGAGTCGGACACAATTTTTGTTGTAGCGGGTCAAAATATCCCAAATGCTCCATGTATATTGGCACAAAAATTTGCCGCATTAAACTTATTGAGGACATTATTAGTCTTTCGACTTGCTATAGTGAAATTGTGTTAGGTTTAAGTTAAGGCATTTAACACTGACTCATTTTGTTTTTACCTTTAGCATTAATAAATGTTTTAAAGTGAAAAAGACAATTAAAAGGAGTATGTGTGGAACCATAATAATACAGGGATTTTGACAAAACTAATATTCTTCTAAAGACTATTTTACAAACATGATGTTGAATTGAAATTTGCAAATTTAATATTTGTTCTATTGTGGAGAGAGAATGTTTCACTCAACCACTAACTTAATTGGTAGTTTCAGTGTAACCAAAAAAGTAATCCGTACTAATTAGTAATCAGAAAAAAGTAATTAGAGGAATAATAAATAATTTTTGTTTTGTATCTAAACCCCCAAATGAATTGGTGGTTTCAATAGAAAAAATATTTTTTAAATTATCAAATAACTTTTTCACTAAGACACATATTCACGTCCTTACTCCAACCACTACAGGAATTGTCCGCTTTTTAGATCAGGCCAACTCCACCCCATCCTGAATTGACAAGATCCGTTACCCATTCTAGGATTTCTCTTAAGTGAGCATGCTTAACCCTAAAATTCTTTAATTCTCTAGGTCATACCATCAAAAGGCATCTCTGATGATTAGTTTCTCCCATTTCAATATATGACTCGATTCATTCATGTGCTCCGTACTCCACTACTCTAGCTAGCCTCGTCATCCTAGAAGCTTGCTAGAGGCTAGTGGTGGTTTCAATAGAAAAAATATTTTTTAAATTATCAAATAACTTTTTCACTAAGACACATATTCACGTCCTTATTCCAACCACTATAGGAATTGTCCGCTTTTTAGATCAGGCCAATTCCACCCCATCCTGAATTGACAAGATCTGTTACCCATCCTAGAATTTCTCTTAAGCGAGCATGCTTAACCCTGAAATTCTTCAATTCTCTAGGTCATACCATCAAAAGGCATCTCTGATGATTAGTTTCTCCCATTTCAATATATGACTTGATTCATTCATGTGCTCCGTACTCCACTACTCTAGCTAGCCTCGTCATCCTAGAAGCTTGCTAGAGGCTTTGCTCTACCCGCCCTCTTCGAATCGCTTTGCTGAGTCAAGGTGTTACAACACACAAATCATTTGATAGTTTCAGTGAAAATATTGGATGTGACCACTAGTCAGTCAAAATATACAAGAGAATAATGTTTTGTTAAGAAACTACCAGGTTAACTTTATGGTTTTAATAAAAGAATATTTGTTTACTCAGTTTTTTTTTTCACCGAGACACACATCTTTTGATAGTTTTGGTGCAATTCAAATTTTTTTAAAAAAATCCACTTAAACTAAAAAAAAAAAAATCTCAAATACAAAAATTACGTACTAAGATATTTACCTTTACCAACACTTTTTATACATCTTGTTCCTTATGCTCCTTTGTGTGATATACAAAAAGTTTCAAGTTTTATGTGTTTTAATGAGTGACATCATTTTTGATAACTTGATGAAAATGAAATGTGAGTGGTTCGGTAGAGTGAAATATTATGCTCTTCAATGAGAGAAGGTGAGTGAGTGGAGTGTTATATGCAGTGATTTTCGCAAGTGTACGAAACCACAACAAGTAATATAGAGTGAGAAGAGTATCGTATCCACATGAATTGTATACCAAATACCAAAATTATGTTAACTTATTATTATTTAAACAGCAATAAGGAAAATTATTTTAAGAAATTTGAAATAAACAAATAAAAGAGAACAAAAAGAAATCAAGCAATAGTATTTGAAGAAAAGAAATTAAGGATTTAAAGCTACTAGGGATTTTTGACTTCACTTAACTCTATCCAATTTATTTTATTAGTTTGTTAATCAATTTTAACTGTTTAAGTAGGGGAAACAACCCTAAAATCACTAACAAGCTCTCCTGATGTTTTGTTAGCTATTTTAATTCTATCTAATTACCTATCTTCCAATAGCGCAATCAAACATGAATTAAATCATTAAGTTTTATGGTTGTTTTGTAAATTCATAACCTAAGGTCATTAACTTATGAAAACCCCCATAAGTTTTATGGTTGTTTCTGCATCAAGTTATTATTCTTATGTAATTCATTATCTTTTTTTCATATCAAAAACCCTTCTTCCGATAGTAATTAATGAAATAAATAAATCTAGGGGAGAAACTCTGCCTGGAAGCATTAAGTTTTAATGGTTTGTTTCTGCAATCAAGTTATTATTTGCTTATGTAATTCCATTATCTTTTTTTCTATCAAAAACTCTTCTTCCGATAGTAAATTAATGAAATAAATTAAATCTAGGGGAGAAACTCCTGCCTGGAAGCATTAAGTCTTAATAATTAAGTTATATCTTTGACAAGAAAACAAATCTAATATTATATTATTGGGAAAAGAAATTAAGCTACAATACAAATCCCTAGTATGAGAATTTAGTTTCGAGCTACATCAAATCCCTAGTATGAGAATTTAGTTCGACATAGTAATTAAATAAAACTCAATAATACTTGAATAAAATTCCATAATAAATCAGAATAATGAAAGAATAAAACAAGTTTAAGAGTTTAGAGATAAAAACTAGGCAACAAATAACGTGGACGACTTCCTTGAATCTTGGCACAAATCTTAAACGCTTGAAGTCTTGGAGAGAGAGAAGAACAATAGAACAATTGTTAAAAACTGGAGTGCTCATACAATGAATGGCTCCTCTCTTTATATAGACTTCCTGGGAGAAAATCCGACTTTGTTTAGGAAATAGAATCCTTATTAAGTAAGAAATCTTTTTGGAGATAGAAAACTATTTAGGCTTTGGATTTCTTCTTAATTAGGACTTTTCCATATGCCTAATTAGGATTTGATCTTGATTTGTACGTCAGGAAAGTATCTGAGGTGGGCCCATGAAAGTTATAGAGACTGGCTGGCATTCTCGACTTAAGACAACACTTAATTCGTGGCACGGGCATGCTGTTCTACAAGTTCTGGGCGTGTCGGAGCTTGAATTCTAAGGATGGTTCAGCATGGGCAGTGCTCAGCGGCATGCCTAGAGAAGAATCTGCGGCACGGGCGAGCCCCATAGCACGGCTAGGTCGTGCTAGGCTTTGAGTTTCCAGGATGAAATGCACTCTTTAAGCACGGGTGTGCAAGATAGCATAGTCTGGGCGTGCTAGAGTCTGAGTCTCCACTTGATTTTTCCTTGAATCTAGCACGGGCATGCTGGATTGCACGGACAAGGTGTGCTAGAGCCTGAGTGTATTAGCTTTATTTTGTTCTTTTCTGTGCCAAAACCTACAAATTTCGTTAAGATCAAGTGGATTATGATTCAAGGAAGCTTTACACTAAAACATAAGTAAAAATTAAATAAAAACTAAACAAAGTAATAAAAATACTAAAAATCCTAATAAAACTATAGTAAAAAATACTATAAAAAATAACACTATCAAAATTCCCCAAACTTAAACCATTGCTTGTCCTCATGCAACAAAACTAAAAACTAAAGAAAAAATACAAGCTAAACAAAGCTAGCTTAATATGGTTGGGGATAATTATTCACAATTTCAAAAGTATCAAAAACCATTAACATGAGAATAAATCAAGTGTTTCCCATGCTAATTATATTCTAGCAAAAATTCAATTTCCAATGAAACACATTCATTAATTTAAACATAAGTTAATTCATTAATTAAACACATTCATTAATTTAAACATAAGTTAATAAGATTTTCAACGCTAATAATTATTCAACTTATGACAAGTAGAATATGAATTTTTACAAAAATTATTTAACCTTTTTCTAAGATGTTTAACAATATAAATTCAACATTCCCATAGGCAAAATTAGTGATCCGTTCTCCACAATTGAAATGCATACAATTTAAAAGGATTAAAAGGTCATTATTTCGATTGTAATGGGGTTTTAGAGGTATAAATTTAGCTAAACAAAGAAAAAGGATAAAAAGATAGACAAAGAGCACAGAAAATGGATAATATCAAGATTTTCATTATATCAAAACAATTTTTCTTTGTCAAGGGAGATTAATCTTGAAGTTCTTCACTAGCTCAAAATTAGAGATACTTTGGCAAGGTCTTTTCATAATACTTTGATAATTTCTTCCTCACTTTAATTCCCCAAACTTGAATTCTTGATTGATTGCTTCTTTTATGGGGTGTTTCTCTACTTGCTTCACTTACTAGTATTAATGAAATTTTTCTCCCTTTTGTTACTATGTTTTAACAGAAATCAAATCCTTTAATTGTACATTATTGCACTTAGGGTAGGAAATTAAGTTGGTTCAATGGCTAGGTTTAATAAAGGTAAACAAGAAAAATTTTGGGTATAGGCTTCAAATTGGTTGCAAAAGTCATATTTCAACTTAGGTGGCCTAGGCTAAAACTGAAGTTCAACAAAGAATGCCTAAATCATCTCTTTCTAATTGTAAGCATTTAAAATTTTGCCTCAAAGGGAATTCTAATTTGTTCTAGGAATGCCAAGGTTAAATAAATTTTGATTAAAACATACCTATATATCTAATAATTTTGATTAAAAACATACCTATATAATCATAAATTTGCAAAAATTAGTGTCTATAATCTTAGAAACAAATAGTTAAATCCCAACCAGAATCATTATTTAAGTTCAAAAATTAAAAATTTAAGCTAAAAATAAATTAATTCGAAGAACAACTAAAATTCATCACAAATTTAATGAAATTTATGATAATTTCAAGTTTGCCTCCACAATTAATTCCAACCATATTAAGCTAATAAAAAAAGATAAAAAAAAATTAAAATTTTAACTAAATTTTTATTTCCCCCAACTTAATCTTAGCACATTGTCCCCCCAATGTGTTTTAAAGCATTCACCTTATCATATTATCAATAATGTAAAAGAATGTGAAAGTGTAGGAGCCATTATCATCATTGTATTGAAAAATACAATAAGATTGAAGGAAAAGATATGAAAGGAACTGGGTCTTGGAAATTAACAAAACTAGAAAACAGAAAGCACTAAAAACAAACAGATATAATATCCAAAACACTGAATACACATAAAGAGGAATATTAATTCAAAATAGAAAAACAAATGAAAAAAAGAACCAAAAATAATCAATACTCAGGTGGTGGAGGTGTATGTGGCTACAACAATTGGATCACGGTTTGGAGTTGACTAACAATTCTATTGGCCCTGCATGGTGTCTATACGAGAGTCGAGGCTCCCATGCATAATCTCTATGGACTGGAAACGGTCAGCAATCATGGATTCCATTCCATTAAGGCGAGGGCGAGTATCAAACATGTCCCATTCGGACAACATAATGGCAAGAACTTCATCGTTGGGACATGTTCGATGCTCCTGAAAAGACGGGGGACCAGTTCCAAAGTACCTGCCAGCAAAAGAAGTACCAAAAAGCAGGGAAAAGGAGTCGGGTACCCTCCTCCATTGTTAGTGTCACCGACAATCCTTCAGCCTCCTCATTCATCAGAACTTTCTTTCTCGAGAACCCCATTATCCGATAATAAATCTCCTACTTTTTCACCAACTCAATATGAATCATGACATCTAAGTCTAGCCTTAAGTGTGGCGCTTTCCTCCTCCCACACTATCATAAAAAACTGTTTTCTAGTGGGGTTCCAAACTCTCAGATATGCTGCAAATTCGGGTTACCAAAGCACCCCAATCATAATATCTCCTTATTCTGCCCGCGCAACTCTACCCATCGCAGGCATAGCAATAGCCAACATTTCAATAAAATTCCCTGATCGATCGGCCCATATGAAAATATAATTCATTAAAGACTCAGCACGCCATCACTCTCACTTTGCCCAAAAATAGTGTTGGCCTAAGAATTTATGAATATACCTCAAGGTTGGGTTTCTAATTTTGACGCTTTTGAAAAAACCTAAGGATTATAGCTAAGTTCTCCAGTTAGATCGGTCCACTACTGCGATCCATAAAATCCTTAGGTATTGATTTAAAGCATTCTTCAGTTGGGAAATCCAAAATATGTGACTAAACCTCATTTACCGAAGTTCAAAATTTCTCCCAAACAGCCTGAATTAATTGCCTAGGAATTCAACAGGGGCAACAGTGTTGAATAACAGAAGAATAGGAACAAAAACTCTAAAAGTTAGAGGTGCATAAGCAAAGAATCTTTCACTAATAAATTGTTCCCACCCAATATGCCTAAGGGGTTCTAAAACAGCATCTCCTAAGCCCCAGTTCTTCTATGCCGGATCTATCAATTAAAACTATTTTGGCAAAATAGGGGTGAAGAGAGAGTTTGTTGTTCTTGCTTACCTTCTTGTTGTTTCTGGTGAGTCAATCTTCAAATGCGAGGAGGAACCAGAGCTTGTAGGAGGTGGAATAGGGGAGGAGAAGTAGTGGAAGGACCGAGCGATATGGGCGTTGTCTAGTAGCACTGAAGAGGCAGGTTTGCTGCGCTGTATCGTGAGCATGTTGAAGAGAGAGAGTGAAGAATTTTGTGTTGGTGTGGCGTTTGATGAGAAGAAAAAGGAGAAAAATGAAAGAGAAGGGGGAGGGCGGCTAGGGCATGCGGCTTTAGAAAGGAATGAAATGAGGCGCCGTGCTCTTTAAATAGAGGCGCGTTTAATGCGCTGCGTCTAAACGTTGGGGCATAGCCGTGCTACGTGCACGGATTCAAAGGCGTGCTCGGTTGTATCTCTTTGCAGGGCAGTTGGCGGGCATGGGCATGTGGCTTGCACGGCTGGGGGACCGTGCGCTTCCTCTAACCTGCCAGAAGAAAATTTTTCTGCTGACCTGGCACAGGAGTTGTTAAGTGGCACGGTCTAGGCGCGTGCGAGGCTCTAAACTTTCAAAAATGATTTTCTCTTTTTCCTTGATGCCACTGCGGCATGTTATTGGGCACGACTCAAGCCCTGCAAAAATCTTACCTTACATTAACATGGGCGTGCTAGCCTCTAAACCTTTAAGTAGAACTTTGTTTTCTTGGCAACGGGCGTGTTTTAAGTGGCACGATTTGGCACATTGCTAGCCTCTTAGTCGTTCCTATGACCTTCACAGACGTGGAGTTTCAACCATCTTTGAAGCGCTATGGCCGTGAGCCTGTATGCAGCACGACTAGGGGCTGCTATCTTTTAGACCAACTACTTGTACCTGAAAGAATTAGACTAAAAGCAGAAAAATGAACATAATGAAAAATTTTATAACAAAAGAACTGCAAATAAAAAGCTAAAGAAAAAGGAAAAGGTGTCTCCCTCACGTTTTATCTAACGTCGTTAAGCTCGACGTACTGAACCTGATTTAGGCTAAACAAGACTTATAGCGCGTTTTAACGAGGATTCCAAGTTTCCATTTTTGGCTAAACCTTAAACCATTGAGCATTAACCTTGAAAAACTTCGGTCACCACCCACTATCTCAACTGCATCATGCGAGAAAATTTCTTTAATTGTTGGAATGGGCCAGACCACTCGAATGGACGTTCTTTCCTGGTAAAAAGACCAGTACGTCTTAGAGTTGTCGAGTGACATAGCGCCGTTGGACACCACTACTCTTAGATTCTGATTAGCCATCGGTAGATATTACTCTGCATTGTTTGTGCGGTCTTTATAGATTTTGGCATCTCATAAGCATGGAGCCTTCATTTCATCCATCATGGTTTATTGGAAGCAGCCTCTTTTGACCCAAACTCCTTAGCATCCAAAAAGTTAAAGAATTGGATCACCCAGAATATGCCTTGTGCTCCAATTTCGACAGGGAGGTGACAAGCCTTACCATAGGACCATTCGATATGGAGACCATACCCAATTGGTGTTTTGAATGCAGTTCTTTTAAGCCCATAAGAGAATTCAATCGAGTTTCTTAGACCCAGTCCTCACAGTAGATTGGCCAACTGTGGTCTAACAGAATCTTCTTGATATATACCCTATTAAGTGTCTTCCCAGCTTGAATGTTTCCACTTGTCTTGCCGGCCGCTGACTCTCAATTGGTAACCTACATTGATGAGTAACACCATATTTTAAAAAAGGAGGGAATCTAAGTACTTGTTGCAAAAGTGCTTCTTACCTCCGTCTGTGATTATGCTCTTGGGGTGCCATGACGTGTGAAAATATTATTTCTTGATTGAAGTTCATCACACTTTCGGCATCATTATTGGGGAAGGCAACAAGCCTTTCCACCCACTTTGAGACATATGTCCACCGCTTACTAGAATGTATTGGTTGGAATTAAGCAGGATGAAAAAGTTCCATGAAATCTAAGCCCCAAACATCCAAAGGATCTCTACTTCAAGGATATTATTTAAAGGCATCTCTATCGCTTAGAAATATTACCTAACTTTTGACAACAATCACAAAGACGAACAAAGTTAAAAGCATCTTTTAAATAAGGTTAGGGCCAATTACCAAACTGACTTTCCAAGATACGGCAACTGCCATTCTTGCTTTGCTCCAAAGTGTCCCCCACATTCTAAAAGAGACTGATCACTACAATATTTGAACCAAGAAAGGCTCCCCCAATAGTAATAAATTTGAGATCATTGAAAAAATTTTTCTTTTGTTTGATAAGAAAGATTGGGCAGCGTAGTAATTTTTACAAACAAGGTAGTTAACCTATATCGCATACCATTGAGCTTATGTGTTTGCCTAATGAGGAAAGATTGTTCATGGGGGAAAAGTCTTTCATTGATTTATAATTCCACTGTTTGCTTCTTCTTCCCCAACTCAAGCCTGGATTAACGTGGTCACTATGAGATATCTGCTGCTTCCCTTCTTTATTGCGAAAATACATACATATATCCAAATTCCATGCAAAGATAGACATTGATACCAACCAGCATTTCAGTACTTGCGATCGTGTGCGTTCTCTCTGTTAAAACATACCCTTAATGGCAGATCTTCGAATTCATACGTGATCAGTGTACAATATGCTCTCTCCTTACCAATCAAATCAAATGCCCTAAATCTCCATCGAGAAGAAGAGCCAAACACCAAATAGTCTAGAAGTTCCTATTTTCAAAGTCGGTGGCATAAGTTGTAGATGTTGTCTATCATTCAATGTGCAACATACATGACAAAATGGTCGAGTGTGCAACGTTCCTTTCCTCTTCTTGCCTCTCCACTAACTCGTGCAATTCACATGAACACGCTCCTTACATAGCCCTGATCCACTAGCCATCGCCACACGGATGAGCATCGTCAAAGCGTGGAAGATTTCCATTCTCAGAGTGAAATACCAGTCGTCGACTGCTAACAATATCAAACTCTTTTTACTCCAACCTGTTAAAAGCATTCAAACACTCTTTGTCAAAAATCAAGGGACATTTTAACTAATTAAAATTACAAAGAGGTTTCGTGTATTTTGGAAGAAAGTCCTTTGATAAATCTTCCTTATGAATGCCTGCGTATGGCTCAGAAAGTCTTCTTACTCCTTTTACTGAAATTTGGAGTGAGGTTAGCTTATATCCAATATACCTTCGATTTTGGCTTTTATGCACTGCAATCTCTTGTGTTGGTGATATTTTATGCCCTCTAAAACTTAAATACCTTCACTAACCATTAAAATGGGCATATTTTCCCCAATTCAAAACAAGTTTCAGTGTCCTCGTTGTCGCCCTTGCCATTACTAAAGAGAGGTTATAAATACAAGCATCAAAAGAGGAAAACCAAACACAGTAAAGTCAGGTCCCATAAAAATTTCAATTAAATTTTTTTCAACCATGTCGGAGAATATGTGGAACATCATGGCATCTTTTGAAAAAGTTGTAGGCAGCATTGCATAATCCAAAAGGCATTCTCCTATAAGCAAAGGTACCATAAGGGCAAGTTGAAGGTGGTTTCTCTTGATCTTCAGGAGCAATGGGTATTTGGAAATATCCTTGAATAAAACCATAAAAACAATAATAGGGATAACATGCAAGTCTTTTAAGCATTTGACAATAAAGGGTAAAGGAAGTGATCTTTGCCATTTGCTTTGTTCAACTTCCTTTATAATCAATACACAACGTTGCCAACCTTGTGATTAGTTTCTAGTGGGAATTAACTCATTATTTTTGTTTATGAAATAACTGTCATTACCTCCCTTGCTTAATGGAACAACTTTTTTGAAACAGGTGCGCTTACCCAACTTGCGTATCGGAAATTTGGATAGGATATATACCCAACGTTCCAAAAAGCTTTATGATCTTCAGCCTTTAGTGACTAACTCTTTCAGTATTTGGTTCAATCTTCTTTGGTGCTCAATTGTAAGGTTTGGATAGGTCTTCTGCTATGTAGGTATTCTTGTGAATGCTAACTACACTTGGACTTATTTCCCCTTGCAAATCTGAAAATTGACCATTTTCCTAGAGCTGTGTCTCATGTTTTTCAAAGGACCTGCCCAAACAACCTTTCCTCGTCTGATCAAGCTGTTTTAAGTTGAGAAGAGATAATAAACAGGAAAAAGAATGTTAGTTTTCCACCTAAGATGCATGTTTTGTGATTAAAGTGAGATGGAAGTCTTGTTCAGTTCTTGCTTTTAGAGTGGTTTTAACTTTCCAGTGTTCCTCATTCTTTATGATGCTTGAATTTATTAATTGTCATCCTTATAGCCCTAAACATGCAAAGTGTCTTTCCCACATTCATCAATTACACATCAATCCGTTAAAAAACAGTATCATTATAATCCATAGGAAAGTTTACAAGATTTAGAACATCACAAATAACCCAACTTCTCTCTTGACTTTAAGCCCTCCAAAAGTTTTTAAGTGTTACCTTCATATACATCAATCATGCCTCTATGCCAGTTGCAAGAAAGGCGGTCTTCCAAGATTAAGGATCCTTCTCTATCTTCCATCAATGTTACAGGAGATAACGGAGAAATCAACAGTAACGATATATTTACCTACTTTATGAGCACATCTTCTACAATCCCCTTTGGATATTTGTTTGATCGATTCTACATATTGTAGAGACATCCTTGCTTGGTTTAGCTCTCCCATTCCCTAGGATCATTTCTTAAACTTCATAAAAACATAAAGTTTAATGACTGGCAACTCTGAATCTGCCTAAAGCTTTTTCAAAATAAAAGAATTACCAATATTTACAAAGGGGAC
>NW_023590827.1:172179-189294 GCF_014843425.1 Jatropha curcas
AACCCCTAGGTCAAAAAGGAAGCAAACCAAGGCAGAAAAAAAAAATGGGGGTTAAAGGGAACTTCTGCCACCAAAAGAAAGAAATCAAAGGACAAAGCTACAAAGAAATCAAGTTGTCAAAACAGTGCAACTGCAAGCTCTCACGTTTAAATTCATCAAGCGCCATCAAGGGTAGATGACAAATCATTCAGCCATTTAAGGACAAAGACCAAGCGGGCTGCTCACATTTTGAAAAGCGAGTTAAAAGGAAGCAGTCATTTTCCACAAATTGGATGACAACAAACACCTGAAAATCAAGCCGCCAAGCATGACACAAGTACATTGTCCTTATAAAACAAGATCATTTCTCAAAACAAAGGGAAAAAAGAGTCTCCGTCAAATTCCTTATGGAGAGGAGAACATTTGACGAGGAAATAAGTTTCAAATTCAGAAGGAAAGATAAAGTTCAGAAAAGGATCAAATTAACCTCAAGATTTCAAAACATGGCGAAGCCACAAACTCAAAGCATAAAAAGCTCTTCAACATCTAAGCACTCAAAAGTTACCACACAATGTGGGTATTTCAAAACTCTTTGTGATGAATTACAAGTCATATTTCAGTCAAACCAGTTGGTAAAACCACTAAAACAACAAAGTCAGATCGCCTTAGTCATCACTAGCAACGAAGCTGAGTCAATAAGTGATTCAACATCATCAAAGCCTCAGGAATGAACTCCCGTAAAGACATCAAGTCCTGAAAATAATCCCGTAAAGACAGCCAGTCCGGGAAGGAATCCCGCGAAAGAAATCAAGTCAGAAATGAATTCTGCAAATTCTGCATCAACATCAAGTCGAGAAGGAATCCCGCAAAGACATCCAGTCGGGAAGGAATCCCGCAAAGACATCCAGTCGGCAAGGAATCCCGCAAATTTATTAACAATTTTGGAGACAGTTTTAACATTAGGATGACCTAGATGAGATGCCATTCATCCATAGTTAGGCAATTCACAAAACATGCTTCTTTTATTGGACTTTGAAGTTAATACACACCATGCTCACTAGGTCCCTAAAGTAGAACCTTCTTGGTAACCTGATCCTTAACAACAAAATAAGAGGGCCAAAGTTCATAAAAGCATGAATTTTGAGTTGCGAACTTTAAGACAGATAGTTAATTTTTAATAATTAACAGAACAAAGAAAATTTTTAAGCATTAAAGAACCTGAGGAAGATGGAATTAATGTTACACCAGTGTGAGTTATTGATACACCCTTAGTGGGTCCCGTATACGTATGGCACAACCCAAGAGGGGGGGTGAATTGGGTTTTCTAAAAGTTAAAAATTTAACTTTCAAAAACAAAATCAGAATTTTGTTGTAGCGAAAATAGAATGCATTTGTGAGAGTAAGTTATTAAGATTAGAACTTCTTCACAAAGCTCTATGCAGAAAATAGAAAGACTTTGTAAAGAGCGGTTATTGGTTAGAACTGCTTCATAATATCTTAATCAATTTCAAAACTACTTTATGAAGGAAAGTTATTACGTTTTTGAACTACTGACAATGATTTTCGCAAGTGTACGAAATCGCAAGAAGTAATATAGAGTGAAAGAGTATCGTATCCACAGGGATTATATGAAGTACCAAAATTATGTTAACCTATTATTATTTAAATGACAATAGGAGAGATTTGTTATAAGGAAAGTAAATTTGAAAATAAAAACAGAAAGAGATCAAGCAACAAAATTTAGGTGAAAAGAAATCAGAGATTTAAACAAAGAAATCAGGAGATTTAAACTACTAGGAATTTTGAATTTCACTTAATTCTATCCAAATTTATTTTATTAGTTTATAATCAATTATTTATTCTATTAGTTTGTTAATCAATTTTAATTGTTCAAGTAGGGGAAACAACCCTAAAATCACTAACAAGCTCTCTCGATGTATTGTTAGCTATTCGAATCCGGTCTAATTGCCTATCTTCCAATAGCACAATCAACATAAATTAAATCATTAAGTTTTATCGTTTGTTTTGTGAATTCATAACCTAAGGTCATTAACTTATGAAAACCCCACGAGTCAAACCATATAGCTTCCGCATCAAGTTATTATTCTCATGTAATTTATTACCTTTTTCGTATCAAAAACCCTTCTTCCGATAGTGATTTTAGTGATTAATGCAAATAGTTCAATCCAGTGGGAAAAATTCTGATAGAGCCTTTAAAGGCTCAATAATAAATTATAACAAGAAAAATGAAAAACAAATCTAAATATTATAAAACTGGGAATCGAATTAAGTTACATCAAATCCCTAGTATAAGAGTTTAGTAGGACATTGTTAAATTAAATAAAAACTCAAAACTTGAAATCCAATCTTCATTAATCAGTAATAAAACAATGAAAAGAAAAACAAAGAGATTAGAGTTTAGAGATAAAACAGAACAGCTAGTATGGATGGCTTCTTGAATCTTGGCACAAAATCTTGATGCTTGAACCCTTGAGAGAGAGAGAGAACTACTGCAGAAAATAACTTTAAAATGAGATGTCCATTGAATGAAAAGCTCCCCTCTTTATATAGAGCTCTGAAGGCAAATTTCTGACTCCGTTTAGGGAAATAGAATTCCTTATAAGTATAAAATCTTGCTATAGTATAGGAGATCATGACTGTTTAGGCCTTGGATTTCTTCTTAGTTAGGACTCCTTTCTCTTCCAAAATAGGTCTAGATCTTGTTTAGTACGTTTAGAAACATTCCGAGACGATCCTATGTGAGAAACGGATTGATTTGCGTTTTTAGTTCACGCGAGTTCTGCCTTCGAAGCACGAGCGTGCTATGATGCACGGCTTGGGCATGCTCAGGTGGAACTCTGGTTGATTGGGCACGGGCCGTGCTATGCAACACGCTCCAGAAGAGCCTTTGTGGCGCGGGCGTGCGCATTAGCACGGGTAGGGCGTGCTTGTCTCTGTCCTTCTAAGATAGATTTTGTCATGGGCGTGCTAGGCAAGCACGCCCTTGAGTTTCTTTAGGGCACGGGCAGGCCATTTAGCACAGGCTGGCCGTGCTTGCTCCTAACTCTCCACTTGATTCCTTAGTTTTCAGCACGGGAGTGTCTTTTAGCACGGGCTGGCCATGCTTGAGACTGAGTATTTTACTTTGTAATGCTCTTTTCTATGCCAAAACCTTGCAAATTTCTTTCAGATCAAGTGGGTTATGATTCAAGGAAGCTTTGAACAAAATTATACTTAAAATGAATTAAAAACAAATCAAAGTGAAAGTGATAAAATTTACTTAAAATTCTAATTAAAACCTATACTAAAAATACTATAAAACTGACACCTATCAAAATTCCCCAAACTTCAACAATTGCTTGTCCTCAAGCAACAAGACTAAAATTAAGAAAATAATTTGACAAGCTAACTTACCATGGTTGGAGATAATTGTTCATAAACTCATAACGTATCACAATCAAAGAAAATATGTGAATAAATTGATTGTTTCCCATACTACTTATATTTAAGCTAGAATTCAATTTTTTTGAATAAAGCACATTCACTGAATTAAATATAAGTTAAGGAGATTTTCAACACTAATAATTATTCAACTTACGATAAGTAGGGTATAAATCATCCAAAAATTTTTCAACCTTTTAAGATAATTGATAGTAAAGATTCGGCATTCCCATATGCAAAATTAGTTATACCTTCTCCACAATTGAAATGCATACGATTTTAAAAGATCAAAAGGTCTTTATTTTGGGTTGTAATGGGGTTTTCAAGGTGTAAATTTTGCTTAATCAAAGAAAAGGATAAAAGTTAGACAAAGAGTACAAAAGAACGTATACTATCCAGAATTCTATTGTAATCAAAACTTAATTGTTTTCAGGGAGTTTCTATCTTGAAATTCTTCACTGGCTAGAGACATTTTGGCAAGGTTTTTCCATAATATTTTGATAATTTCTTCCTTGCCTTTTATTTCTTCCTTTGCCTTTATTGGAATTTCCCAAACTTGAATTTTTTGATGATTGCTTTTTTTATGTGTCTTTCTTTTGATTTTTCTACTTGCTAGTATCAATTGAAAAATTCTCCCTTTTTGTTGCTATATTTTAATTAAAAAGTCACAATCTTTCAATCATACAATTTTTTTTTTGTTACTTAGGTAGGAATTTGAAATTGGTTTTAAAAATTGGTTTAAAGGCTAGGTTTAATAAGGGTGAACAAGAAAATTTTATGGTTTATAGGCTTCAAAATTGGTTGCAAAAAGTCATATTTTTAACTTAGGAGGTCTAGGCTAAATATGAAGTTCAACAAAGAATGCCTAAATCATCTCTTTCTAAATGTAAGCATTTAAAATTTTGCCTCAAAGGGAATTCTAATTGGTTCTAGGAATGCCAAGGTTAAATAACTTTGGATTAAAACATGCCTATATATCAGAAATTTCACAAAAATTAGTGTTTACGATCTTAGAAACAAATAGTTAAATCAATGAACATGTTAAGTCAAAAATTTCAAATTTAGAGCTTAAGTATACTAGAATAGAGAATCAATTAAATTCATCACATATTACTAAATTGAGACAACCTTCAAGCTTTCTTATCATCGTTCCAACCATGTTAAGCAAAAAATAAAAATTTAGGTAAAATTTCCTTCCCCAAATTTAATCAAACACATTGTCCCCAATGTGTACAAAATAAACCGATTCCCCAAACTTATTGCATTAACAGAAGAAAAGCATTAAGAGAGAAGGATAAACTTTACCAAAATTGTATTGAAAAATACAATAAATAGAACGGGGTGCTGGAACATGTCATAGCTAAAAGAGCAAAATAAACATTAAGAGAAAAGAAACTACTAAAAGTTATAGTATTCAAATAAAAGGAAAAATAAAAATTCAACACAAAACGATCAGTGTATGAGAACAAAATCAAAATAAGAAAACAAATAAATAATCAAAATCAATCAAGGCTCCGGTGGTGGAGGTGGATGGGGCTGTAAAAGCTGGAGAATAGTCTGAAGTTGGCCTTGCAGTGTATCCATCTGAGAGTCGAGGCTCCCGTGCATAATCTCGATGGACTGGAAATGGTCTGCAATCATCGTTTCCATCCCGTTAAGGCGTGTGTCAAATATGTCCATTCGAGACATCATCCTCGCAAGGACTTCGTCGTTGGACATGTTTGACATGTTTGATGTTCCTTGAAAGGATGGTCCAGCACCGAATACCTGCACCAAAAAGAAGAAAGTAAAGGGGGAGGATTATCCTCCCTCCATGTCAGCAGCACCTTGTTTTCCCCCCGGAGGAAGATCGAAGATTTTTCTTTTATTTGTGTACTTGAATACTTTATTTAAAAAAAAAGTGGGATAAAAACCCTTTTGGGATGTGCGATGCCGATGAATCGGTCTTATAAATTGTTTTAGTCGCCACCCATTATTTCTGCAATGAGACCGTTTTTGATTTTATTTACAGAAAGTGGACTCCATTTTTAACCCATTTTATTCAAGGGCCTTTTTTTTAGAAAACTGGTCAGGCGAACCTATGAGATTCTAGGTAAGGGAATTGGGTTACGTCGGCCCGTTGGAAGCCGACGCCGAAAACCGGCTCTTTTAACCTACGATTTCTAATTTTGATTTTATTTAGAAAAGCCAATTATTTAAACCCAACCCCGAAAAAATCGAATCCGAGCTCCTATGTGGAAAATTTAATTAACCGTGCCCAATTAATTTCATCCATTCATTCATAACAAATAAGATATATCAATCCACCATCCATCCATAACACGTTACTAAAATAAAGAAAAGGACCCGCTCTTGCCTTATTGGTTAAAGGCGGGCCACAAACCGAATTTGATTTAATATGATAAGCAATAAGAAAAAGAAGTTAAATCCTTTAAAACCTCAAAAATCATTAATAAATTAGTTATTTGATTTGATGTAAATCTTAATATTGCCCAAATGTTTGATCAATTTTCTGAGTTTTTAAAATTAAAAATCTGTTTTATTGTAAAAATGAAATTACGGTGGAATAATAAAATACACTGAAATCAGAGAACAGTTCGTCAGCGCAGGTGTCCCATAAGAACAGTCGCGTGACGCGACTCCCTTCATTCAGCCTGGAATGTTTTAGAATAGGTCGCGTCCACGCGGTAATCTATGAAGAACACTCGCGTGGCGCAAACTCTTATTGTGCTACTGGAAATTGGAACAGTTGCTTCACGCGTCTGTTCTAATGAACTATGAAGAACGGTCGCGTGACGGAACTCCTAGCTGCGTGACGGAACTATTCGCGACTTATTAATATTCTCAGTTTTATTGATTATTCATCCGAAATACCACATTAAATACAAAAATGTCCTGGGTTTGCGAATAGCCGCGTTACGCAGGTAGTCCAATCCATATTATAGACTTTTGGACATGAACAGTCGCGTGACGCAGGTGATAGCTGCGTGACGCGGCTGCTCTGGTCCGCAACTACCATTTAAATCCCCTCTTTTACGTGTTCTTTTTATCAACAGAGGTTTAATATGATTCAGAAACGCTCAAAAATGGGCAAAATGTAATCTAACCCAAACCAAACTAACTAAAATACTAAGAAAATGGGTTTCACAATAAAATAAACTAGTTTAATAGAAAAAATGCAAACGAAAAAGGGTTTAGATGATTACCTAACCCTCAGATTTGAGGTTGCATACGATATGGTCGATCTAAGGATAGCTTCACGATTCCCAGAAAGATTTCAACGTCCAATCTAACAATTAAAACCTTTCTTTTCTCTTCTTTTCTCTCTTACTCTTTTTTATGTCTTTTTTTTTTAAAGTTTTCAAATCATGTGACCTAATAGCTCTGATCTTCCTCAAGGTTACTGACTGAGTCTTGAGAAAACCCTAGCACATCGTTTTTACCCCAGCCACAGTCGTTTTTTTTTTTTTTGTCTCAATCCCTTAGTCTTTTTTGAGAGAAAATAAGAAGAGTTTTCAAAGTCTCTAAAAAGGTCTCGTTTTTGCTGTGTAATGCAGTATTTATCTGGTTAGGGCGACAGGACAGTCGCGTCACACAGGTAGGAGCTGCGTGACGCACCCGTAAGCCTTCGTGATGCGACTTACTTTTCGTACAGTTGCCGCGTATCCATACAAACAGTGCAGGCCACTGCACGGGGGCGCGCCAAGGGTGTCAGACCCGTTAGAGCTGCGTGACGCAGCTAAAAGTGGAGTCACGCAGGTGATAGCTACGTGACGCAGCCCTAACATGGGTCCAAGGCTCCTATTGGGCTGTTTGGGTTCGATTTTGATTCAGACATTTTGATTCAGACACCTCTGGTTTATTGTGAAGCCTCATCCTTTGTCCTCATATCATCATCGGGTCAGGTGGAGGCATAAAATTACGCGTCAACACACCTGCGGCCTCAGCTCCCTCATCCTCAGCACTATCCTATGGAGCACCAACAACTGGATAAACATCTCCAACCTTTTCAATTAATTTCATGTGGATCATGACGTCCAAATCTAATCTAGTACCTTTTCCCCCTCCAATGCTATCATAGATTGGTCTAGCCGGGTTCCATACCTGTAAATATCTAGCAATACGGGTCACAAAACACCCCATCATGATAGCCCCCTTATCGGCTCTAGCCACCCTTGCAAATTTTTGACATAGCCAATACCCAACATTGACCAAAACTCCCTGTGTAATTGCCCATATAAAGAATAATTCATTCAAGCCTAACACTCCATCACTTTCACTTCTTCCAAAAATAGTGTTAGACAAGAATTTATGAATGTACCTTAAAGCAGGATTTCTTAGTTTGGATGCCTTCGAATATCTAGGATTCTAATTAACTTCACCGGTCAAGTCTTGCCATGTATTACGTGCATGAAAATCACTAGATATTTGTATTTGAGCATTTTCCGTAGGGAACCCAAAAATATGGCTAACTTCATTCACAGATAATTCAAAATTTCTACCCAGTAGCCTAAAGCGAATTTTGCTCGGGGGAGAGGTAGGTAAAAATTGAATGAAAGAGGAGTAAGAACTCAAAAATTCTAAAGTTAAGGGTGCATAAACTAAATCTTTCATCTCAAGAAATTGTCCCCATCCTATACGCCTAAGTGGTTCTATCACAACATCGAAGACCCACTTGTGCTAAAGCAGTTTCATCTATGAATCTATTAGGTAAAATAGGATGAAGGGATAGTTTATTGTACCTCTCTTTTTGCTCTGGTGAAGCGAACTCAAATGGAGGCACAGGCGTTGAAGGAGGTGAAGGAGCAGTGGAGGATCGTGCGATTGGCCGTTTTCTAGCCGCAACTGAGGATGCGGGTCTGCTACGCTTGTATCTAGGAGGCATGATTGAGGAGGATGGTATGAAAATTTGGTGTGGAAGGTGTTTGATTTGAATTTGAGAGAAAAGGGAGAAAAAGAGAGAAAATTTGGGAGAGGAGAAGTTGACGGCTAGGGCGTGCGAGAGAGAAGTGAGGGCAGTTAAGGCGTGCTCTTTAAATAGGGGCGCCATTTAATGCGCATGTCTGGTCGTGGCACGGGCGTGCTCCTTGGCACGGCCAGGGCGAGCGCTCTATTCTGGTCTTTGAGGCAGTTCGGGCACGGGCGTGCCATTTAGCACGGCTAGGGCGTGCCATTTAGCACGGCTAGGGCGTGCTTGCTTCTGTCCTGCAAGAGAAAAACGCAGCGTACCTGGCACGGGCATGCTGAGGAGCATGGCCTGGGCGTGCTTTGCTCTGTCTCTCAAGTTCAAATTTTTCCTCGCAAATAGCACGGGACTGCTATCCGGCACGCCTTGGGCATGCTTGTCCCTGACTCTCAGAATTGTTTTCCTTCCTTCATGGAGCATGGGTGTGCGGTTTTGCACGGGATGGGCGTGCTCTCCTATGCCTCTCAAGCAAATTCTATCCTTTAATGCACACGGGCGTGTCCGGGGACATGGTCTGGGCGTGCTGAATTGTCATATCAAGGCACGGGCATGTCATGTAGCACGGCTAGGGCGTGCTGCCCTGTGGATTTTAACTTGACCCTGAAAAATTTTACTAAAACAAAAGAACAATTATGGTAAAAATTTGGGAAATTTTAAAACAGAAATAATGGAACAAAAATTTAAAAAGAAAATGACATGGGTTGTCTCCCACAAGTGCTTTTGTTTAACGTCGTTAAGCTCGACGCACTTAACCTAATTCAGGTCAAATGAGACTGATGGTATTCTTTATAGGATCAAAGTTGTCATGTTGATAAACTTTCAAACGTTGAGCATTAACCTTGAAACTTCTATTAGACTTACCATCCACTATTTCAATGGCTCCACTATTTCGATGGCCCCATGTGAAAAAATTTCTTTGATTTTGAATGGACTGGACCATCTGGAGCGCAACTTACCAGGAAAGAGATGGAGTATAGAATTATAGAGCAATACCTGTTGTCCTACCTTTAGATCCCTCAAGATAATATGCTTATCGTGCCATTATTTGGTGCGATCTTTATATATTTTGGCACTCTCATAAGCATGGAGGCGCATCTCATCCATCATATTCAATTGTAGCAACCGTTTTTGACCAACTTCCTTTGTATTAATGTTGAGAAATTGAATTGCCCAAAATGCCTTATGCTCTAACTCAACAGGAAGGTGACAAGCCTTACCGTAGACCATGCGATATGGAGACGTACCGATTGGTGTTTTGAATGCGGTTCTATAAGCCCACAGAGCATCATCAAGTTTCTTGGACCAGTCCTTCCTAGATTGTCCAACTGTGGTCTCCAGAATCTTTTTGATCTCCCTATTGGTGACTTCTACTTGTCCACTTGTTTGAGGATGATATGGAGTGCCTACACACGATGAGGTAACACCATTATTTTGCAAAAGAAGGGGGAATCTAAATAGTTTATTACAAGAAATGCTTCACCTCCGTCCATGATTATTTGCCTAGGAGTGCATGACGTGTAAAAATATTTTTACCGATAAAGTTCATTTACCATTTTTGGCATCAATTACTTGGGAAGAGCAACAGCCTCTTGCCCACTGGTTGACACATAGCCACCGCCACTAGGATGTTATTAGTTTGAGTAGATGATGGAAAAGGTCCCGATTGAAGTCCAGTCTCCAAACGTCGAAGATTTCGACTTTCAAGGATGCTATTCAAGGGCATCTTCATGTCTCTTCGAAATTACTAACCTTTGACAATGATTCACAAGACGAACATAGTTAAAAGTCATCTTAATAAATTAGGCCAATACAAACCACTTTACCAATTACGCGCTGCTGTCTTTTGCTCCAAAGTGACCTCCACACTTCATTTGAGTGGCGAATTTAAGGACACTTTCTATTTCAGGCTCCGGTATACACCACGGAATAGCTGATATTCACTTTGCAGTATTGAACAAAAATGGGCTCCTCCAATAGTTAATATTTGATATCAGGAAGAACTTTTTCTTTTTGTTGATAAGAAAAGTTGGGAGGACAGGGATTTTGCAAACAAAGAAAGTTAGCTATATCGCATTACCCAAGGGGCTAAGTATTAGCCAACAGTAGGAAGTTGCTCATGGGGAAAAGCTTTCATCTAATTTGTGTAGCTCTGGTTGTAATCTTCTTCCCCAATCTAGCCTGGGAAAGGGTGGTCAGCTAACAAGATTTCTCAGTCGCCTTTTTTGTCTGCGAATCTCTAGATCAATTCTTGCAATAAAAGCACCCAACGAATTAGTTCTCAGTTTTGCATCTTTCTTTCTAGCAAATATTTGATGCTGAGGATCTGTGTAGACTATTGTTTTGGCTCCAATTAAATATAGGGCCCTTGAATTTGTCAAAAAGCAAAAAACAATAGCTAACAATTCTTTTTCAGCTATTGCAGAATTTAAATTGCGCATACATTCAAATGTGCAACTAGCATAAATAGATTAACGTGCAACTTCTGTCCTTTCTTTGTCCAGAGAAAGAAGCTCCAACAGCATGATCCACTAGCATCACCACATGAGCTCAAAAGGGAAGAGTCCAAGTCGGTGCAGTATGATAGGGGCTGAGATTAACTCCTTCTTTAACTGTTGAAAGCAATCTAAACACTCTTTGTGAAAATAAAAGAGGAAACATCTGTTGGCTAATAAGATTACAAAGAGGTTTTTGTGATTTTTCGAGAAAAGTTCTTTGATGAATCTCCTGTAGAATCCTGCATATGACCAAGAAAACCCTTTATTCCTTTCACTGAGGTTAGGAGGAGGTAGTGTGAATACTCGCAAATTTTGAGGCTCAAAAAACCGTTTTCCCAGACTTGCAAACAGTCCGGCCTGCAACGTGCCATGCCAATTAGTTTGGACTTTGCTACAGTTAACTTTGACTTACATTGGCTCAAAGAGCCAGTTTGCCGGACTGGTAAACAGTCCGGCCGGGACCAGAGGCCATTTTGGAAACTTCACCGAAAGTATGGCCAATATGGGGTACTTAAAAGCCGGAATGTCGCAACGATCACGGAACAAGTCCCGCCGAATTTATTTTTTCGGAGACCCGAAACTCCCGAAAAAACTCCTCCGGAATGAAAAAAGCCCAAGTAACCGCGGCCAGCACGGTGGCTCCGGCCACCGTGGCACCCCGCCACCGGCACCGGCGGCACCTGCATCAACATCAAGTCGGGAAGGAATCCCGCGAAGAAATCAAGCCGGGAAGAAATCCCGCGAAGAAATCAAGTCAGAAATAAATTCTGTATTGATATCAAGTCGGGAAAGAATCCCGAAGAAATCAAATCGGAAATGAATTCCACAATCAGCATTAAGTCGGAATTGGCTTTTGCCCCAATAGCAAGTCGGAAATAAATTCCGCACCGAGACGGAAAGGAATTTCGCACTAACATCAAGTCGGAGATGAAATTCGCACCAGCCGAGGACGAAGTTCACATCCCAGAAGGAACTACGAAAGACCTGATTCAAGCCGGGGAAGAAATCCCGCAAAAGAGAAATCAAGTTCAAAATGAAATTCTGTATTAAGTATCAAGTCAGGAAAAGGGAATCCCGAAGAAATCAAAATCGGAAATGAATTCCACAATCAGCATTAAGTCGGAATTGAATCGCCCCAACAGCAAGTCGGAAATAAAATTGCCGCACCAAGACGAAAGGAATTCCGCCACTAACATCAAAGACGGAGATGAATTTCCGGCACCGCGAGCACGAAGTTTCGCATCCCGGGAAGGGAACACGAAAGACCTTATTCTCCCCATCCCCCGAAAGAGTCTGGAGATACGTAGGCAGCCACAAAGGCGCGGGTCACAAACAAAGTGTTGCATCATAAAAAGCATTTCCGTTGCAATAAAAAAAAATATAATAATTAAAAAAGTAATAAAAAAAAAAGAGAAGGAAAAGAAAAATAAAAGCTGGAGTCTGAAAACCCGGAAAGGGCGGCTTCAGGCGAAGAATTGAAGCCCGCTAGGCTGAAAACCCGAAGAAGGGCGGTCTAGGCAAAAGTTGGGCAAAGAAGCCTGCTTAGAGTCCGAAAACCCCGAGAAGGCGGCTACTAGCCAAAAGTTTAAGGCAAAAAAAAAAAAAAAAAAGAAAAAAGTGCTTTCAAAGGTCTCCTTGGGAGTATATAAATCATTTTTTCCAAGAATCACTGAGTTCCTTCAAGTCAAAATTCACTACAAGGAAAATTTGAGTCTCTGAATCGAGTCTCCAATGAGTCTCTAAAGTCAAGTCTCCATCACCAGTGGTCATTCCACAACGAGTCACAAAAGTCGAGTCATTCTCAAAAGTTCGTCTTGAAAGCGTCACTCTTTGAGTCATTCCTCGAAAAAAGAGAGAGAAAGGAAAATGTCAATTCAATCCCCGGGGTTTCCAAAACGATCCTAAAAAATGTCAAACATAGTCGTTGAGAGGTAATTCTTTAATACCTCGTCTCCACTCGGACGGACCATCGTTTCTTCGATCCTTTCAGACGAGCGATGTCATCAGACGAGCGATGTCATCCACATTGTCCGTTTCCTCGAGTCATTATAAGTCGACTTATTCTCTTTGATTCCTCAATCGATTAGACAAGTGCGAACACAATGTTTTGAAGTATTCCATGGTCAGCACCATTCTCGGGGCAAGAAAGTGATAGAACCTCACCATTCTCCCATCATAGAAGTAATCACAAATTTTTAGTCTTTCTTAGAAGAAATTCTTGTCAGCTTAATAAGGGCATTAAACTCTCTCAAGCAGGGGGCAAAATCCCCCAAGTCGGATTCAGGTGGCAAGTGTTAAAAAAAAACAAACATTACAAAACCTAGGGGTAAAAACCCTAACCAAAACCAACCATTGTCATCCAAAAACTCAAGCATGTGATCATTTCGAACTTAGGTGGAACCCTTGGTTCTCAAAGAAAAAAATAAAATAAATCACTTTCGAGCCCTCATTAAGAGTGCCAAAAACATCTTTTCAAGTTCCTCTAAAGGCAAAATCACTTTTCAAGCCCTCATTAAGAGGCAAAGCATCTTTTCAAGCCCTCTAAGAGGGCAAAATCTCTTTTCAACCCTCATTAAAAGAGGCAAAATCTCTTTTTCAAGCCCTCTTAAGAGGCAAACTCTTTTCAAGCACCTCATTAAGAGGCAAAACATCATTTTCAAGTCTCTAAGAGGCAAAATCACTTTTCGAGCCCCTCATTAAGAAGGCAAAACACTTCTTCAAGCCCGTCTAAGAGGCAAAAGTTTCTTTTCCTCCAAAGAGGCAAAACATCTTAAGTTTCAAATATGGAATCCATGCATTTGATGCATTGCATTCAGAAAGAAGAAAAACCAACGGCGGGGGTTTCCTCCTCTTTGCCCATCCTAAAATTTGCTGGCCTTCAAGACAACCACTAGCTCTCATAAATCATTTTTTATGATAAGCCAGTGGGGGCAACTGTGAATACTCAAATTTTAGGCTCCAAAAAAGCCAGTTTTCCCAGTACTGCAAACAAGTCCGGCCTGCAACAGTGCCATGCCAATTAGTATTTGACTTTGCTACAGTAACCGGGACATGTAAACAGGTCCGGCCGGACCGGGGAGGTCCATTTTGGGAAACTTCACCGAAAAGTATGACCAATATGGGTACTTTAAAACGTCGGAATGTCGTAACGATCACGAAGAACAGGTCACCGAAATATTTTTCGGAGACGCGAAACTCCCGAAAACTCCTCCGGAGTGAAAAAAGCCCAAGTAACCGCGGGCGAGCACGGGTGGTTCTTGCCAAGCCGTGGCAGCCCGCCACCGGCCACGGCGGCAACCTTGCCGCGCCCGGTGGGCGCACCTCGCCGGCGACCCATTTTTGCCTATAAAAGGCCACTTACCTCTTCCAATTTTGACCACCCCCTGTCTGTGTTGACGGACGATCGTTCCTCCCTCCCACGCTTTCCTTGCGAATTTCTTTACCGTTTTTTGACAGTTTTTATTACTTTAATTTTATTGCATTTTATTGTGGATATTTGCCGTACGTGAGAAATTTAACAATTTAAAATAATTAATATTTTTCTAAACGGAGCTTAACCTGGAGGCTAAGAATGCGGCCGTCGATTAAATCAGGTTACGACAAACGGAAACTCTGCTCATTTAATTTTGAGCACTTTCATGCATATTTCTCTTCTACTTCTAATAATTCTACTAGTATCCCATAAATGCAATAAATGCATTCACGTCATCATTTAGACAAATAAACTGTCTTAATTAAACACGATTAAGCTTAAATGTCCGGTTAATTAATAATTGTGGTATTAAAGCTTAAATCCGACAATATTGGCTAAAATGCCTAGTTAACCAATAACTACGGTGTAATCGCCTTTATTTCGAACACTTCGCCTAAAGGTCCGATTAATCGATAATTGTGGCTAACGGCCTAGTTCAATCACATTTTTTGGCAACAAATTGCCTATGTTTAATCAATTAATTTCGGCAACTAATTGCCTACGATCTAAATCATTTTTCTCAACAAACAAATTACAAATTGAGCCATATAAATTAGATTAGATTCTCACTTGCTCTAGCGACATCGCTTAAATCGAACCTTTTTTGGCAAATGCCGTTAAACTTATAATCAATTTTTTGGCCAAAAGCTTAACACTCAAATCAAATTCTGGCGACAAATATGCCCAATTCAACATTTTGGCAAAACAAGGTTCGCCTAAATCAGACAATATATGGCCAAAAAGCGCCCCTTAAAATCTAACCATTTTGGCGACAATCGCCTAAATTAAACAATTTTTAAGCAAACGAAGATTGCTAATCAAACAACTTGTTTGGCCAAAGGCCTTAAATCACAATCATTTCTGCGCCGACAAATCAGCCACAATCACACTTTTTTGCAAACAGATATGCCTAAATCAACAACTTTTTGTGCTCAAAAGCCTTAAAAATCATACAATTTTGGCGACAATCGCCATCACATCATTTTGGCAAAATAGATTGCTACATCAACACATTTTGGCTAAAACCTTAAAATCAATCATTTCGGCATAAATAAGCCCGAACATCAATTTTGTGCAAATAAATAAGCCCAAAATAATCAATTTTGCGACAATCGCCCGACAACCCGTTTTTTGGCACAAATGCCTTAAAAACGCAACACATTTGGCGACGAACGCCTATCGAATCAAATCGGTCCTTTGGCAAATGCCTTTTAAGGGAACATTGATACAGAAAGCATACACGAAAGCAACTCATAGCATTAAGGCATACACTTGGCTTCTCTCAAAAGACGGCTTCAAAGAAGGACCTATCTTCGTTAGGCTAAGCCACGCTTGATTTCATTTGATCTTCTAATTCAACGGAAAGTACGTTAGGCACGTTGGGGAGTGGAATTTTATTTTAACCCGAGCGGCATAGTCGAAATACTTAACATTTTTCATTAAGTGCCATCATTCACGTATTTCATGACATAAAAGCGCACTTCATTCATCGATGGGTAGATTTTAATCAAGACATCTGGGACATATAACATTATTGTCTCGGAAGATCACACCTCGGTTCGAAGGACTGTGCCTTAAAACATTGGATAAATTAATCTAGTAACTAGGTTAATTAAAATTGGAGTCACTCAGGGTTTTTTTCCTAGTTTAACCCTTAAATAATTAAACAAGAGTGGCGACTCCAAGAACCACAACATCATGTGCATTTCTCCCTTAGTCAACATGCATTCACATCCTCATGATTATTTTGGGGGAGGGTTCACATTCATTTGTTCCAAAGCGAGAGGCTTCTTTAAGGTTTAGAGAAATAATCTAATTGTAGTTATGAATCTTTAAGAAATATTAAGTATTAAAATTGTGTTTAGACGCTATACACATGGAGGAAAATAGATTATTGACATAAGAAAATTGCGTAAATTAATTTACTTACTTATTGTAGTAGTTGATATTGATACATAAAAGTCAATAAAATTTTAAAACCTAATAGCAATTCATAATACTTAATTCTACATAGTTTACGAATATCATGGACTTGAAAGTCACCAAATGTGAATCTTGTGATTAATATAGGGGCACTCAAAAAGCACTTTCAAAAATGCAGACTTTAGTTCCTAAATACAATATTCAATAAGGATTTGAACATAAACTTTATTGCAATAATATATACAACTTTTACCATGTTGTTTGGTTAAAGTCTCACATGGTAAGACTTGGAACCAAACCTTTTTTTAACTAGTTTTTGAAGTGAGTGAGGTCCCAATCCAACTTTTATTGACATAGTATCAAAGATCTATCCTACTTCCAATGTTGACGCAACTCACTGCAATACCTTTGTCTACAAACTTTAACGTTATAGATGTTTCATAACTTGGGCGTGAGGTGCTGAACATTTTATGAAAATATGTTACTACGTGCTCGTGTATTCTAACAGATTACAACACTTTTAGCTCATCAAACCAGAAGCATTCCAGCAGCATGAGCACATAATGCTCGACATTTGTTGCTCTTGGCAACTAGCAGCTTCACATCTTGTAATTAATTCTTGACATGGATATTTTTTTTACTGCAATCAAATTTCATTGGCTATATAAAAGTTGCTGATGATCCACGTATGTCTTGCGTAGGTGACATCACTAATTCTTACTCAGAATTCTGTCCAATTCAAAAATTTAATCAGAAAAATAAGAAATTATGATTAAAAGTGAAGAGCTTTGTATTAATTTAGAGAGCTTCATGACCAGGACACCTTGGTAACCAAGGCG
>NW_023590827.1:200203-293386 GCF_014843425.1 Jatropha curcas
TGCCACAACATCTTTCACTGCCATCTTGTTGAATACGGTTATGGCTTCCATTATAGATATAGTCATTGTTAGGCATGAATGTTTAAACTTGTATATGCTATATCTATCTATGGTATGTTTGCCTCATTATTATCTTGTGGATACTATTGTAGAATTCAATTAAAGAATGTGTTTTGCTTAATTATGTGTTATCCAATTATAGATGTAACAATAATGGTTTTGAGTGAGATCAACAATAACCAGTTGATTGTAACAATGTATTGATTTGCTTGAATAGTTTTCTTTCTCCACTAAAGTTATGAATTGAAAGTGATCTGTGATATATGGAAGGAATCATCGTCGTTCAATGACTTGTGACCAGCCATAATCCGATCATCTTAATTCCAAACTTAAGCGTAAAGCAGATAGACTCAAGAAATGCACTGGGGCCAAGTGGGAGATTGTTTAGATTATTTTAATAATTTGTATGTGGCCCAGTGTGATTAAAAGGGCTGGTTCTAAACAATTAAGGTGGGCCTAAGATGATGGTTATTGGGCTTAATGGATAGAGCCAGTTAGGGTTTTAAAATAGGCCGCTTGCCTCTCCTTATAAAAGATAAAGGAAATCAACAGATTAGGGTTAACACAGAACAAGAGAGTGTGGACGGCTCCTTCAAACAACATACGGATAAGGTTTTGTTTAAGTGAAGCTCATAAAAGAAACTCCGCCAGCTGTTGATTATTCTCTGACCATTAAGAGAGACTTATGGACAAAAAGGCCAGAAGTTGAAGAATGAGATCTGTTGTTACGGTGAGAATCGGAATTGTCCCAACAGGTCAACCCATAATATAGATCTGCCGGTTATGGATCAAAGGTAGCTTCCGTTTAATTGTTTATTCTTGTCAAAGCAAATTCCTATGCAATAGATCTAGGCACATTAAAGTTTATTCAACAAGACGCACAAGAACCAATTCCAGAATTGGAAAAAAATAAAAAAAGCAAACAAAAAATCATCTCAGATTAATAAAAAACGAAAAATGATAAATTCATAAAGGAAGCCATGGTTGTGAATACTTCAAATTTTGAGGCCTCAAAAAGCAGTTTTTTTGAGCCACATATTATTGATCTAATTGGCTTAGCGAATTGTTTGAAAATAAAGGCGATCACCATAGCTATTGATTAGCTAGGCTTTAGCCAATATTGTCGGATTTTTGGGCTCTTAATAACCAACCGATTATTGATTAACCGGGCATGTTAGCCTGAACTTAATTAATTGAGAGCAAATTTATTTGCCAAATTGATGATGTGAATCATTTATGCAGTTTGTAGAGTTTAGGAGTATGAAGAGAAGCATGCAATGAAAGTGCTAAATTCAAATAGGCAGAGTTTAGGTTATGTACCTATTTAATCGATGGCCACTTCTTTACTCCAGGTTAACTCCTCGTTTAAGGGAATATTAATTAATTCAAATTTAGTCGACCAAATTAAACAGCAAAAAGCAATGAAAGCAAACTAAAAAAAAAATGCAGAAAAGGCATAAACGAATCGCAGAGGAGCGTAGGGAGAAGTGGAGCGTTCGTCACACAGACTGAGTGAGTTCAAACTGAGGCCTTCGGGGTTGTATTTAAAGGCAAAAATTGGACTATTCGGCGGGCCGGAGCCGCCGCCTGGCGAGAGTGGCTACACCGCCGGGGTGAAGGGGGGCCGACGCCGGCGGCAGCGACCGCGTACTTTCTACGTTTTTTATATGTTCTGGGAGGCTTTTTTCGGGGAGTTTCGGACCTCCAAAAAATATCCGGGCCAGTTTCGGCGCATCCCCCGCAACCGTCCCGGACGTTTTAAGCACCATATTTGGCATACTCCGGTAATTTCCAAATGGCCTCTGGTCCGGCCGAACTGTTTGCAGTCTGGGAAAACTGGCTTTTTTGAGCCTCAAAAATTTGAGTATTCACAGCTTGCCTCCCAAACTGGTCTATCATAAAAATGATTTTGAGAGCCATCTTTGTGCTGTTTGAAGGAGCCAAATTTGGAGGCATGGGCTAGAGGAGAAACCCCCGCCGTTGGTTTTTTCTTTGAAATGAAATGATCAAATGCATGGATTTAATGTTTTGCAAAACTTAAAATGATGTTTTTTGCCTCTTTGAGGACTTAAAAAGAAATTTACCATCTTAAATGAGGGCTTGAAAAGATTTTGGCCTCTTAAATGAGGGCTTGAAAAGAGATTTTGCCTCTTAATAGGACTTGAACAAGAGATTTTGCCTCTTAGAGGAATTTGAAAAGATGTTTTTGCCTCTTAATGAGGGGCTTGAAAAAGATGTTTTGCTGCCTCTTAAATGAGGGCTTGCAAAAGAGATTTTGCCTCTTAGAGGATCTTGGAAAAAGATGTTTTTGCCTCTTAATGAGGGCTTGAAAAGAGATTTGTTTTAATTTTTGGTTTTTTTTTTTCTTTGAGAACCAAGATCCACTAAAGTCGAAATGATCAAATGGCTTGTTTTTGGATGAAAAAAAAAAGGTTGGGCTATTGTTAGGGTTTCACCCTAGGTTTTATTAAAAAGGTTAACCATTAACCGGGTTCACCCCTGGGTTTGTGTAAAAGAATTGAAAACGGATGGTTGGGCTTCCCCTGGGTTTGTGTACGTTTTTTTTTTTTTTTATAAATTTGCCCCTGAATCCGACTTGGGGAGGATTTTGCCCTGCTTGAGAGAAATTGATGCCCTTATTAGCTGAATAGAATTTCTTCTTAATGAAAGAACTAAAAAATCTGTGATTAAACTTCTGTGATGGGAGAATGGTGAAGGTTCTTATCACTTCTTTCCCCCAGAATGGTGCTGACCAATGGAATACTTCAAAACATTGGTGTTTGTACTTGCCAATCGATTGAGGAATAAAGAGAACAAAGCCACTTATATGAACTCGAGGAAACAACAATGTGGATGACATGTCGTCTGAAGGATCGAAGAAACGATGGTCGAGTGGAGAAGAGCGTAATTAAGGGAATTACTCTCAACGATTATGTTTGACATTACACCTCTCAACGATTATGTTTTGACATTTTTAGGGTTGTTTTGGGAAACCCGGGATGAATTGACATTTTTCCTCTCTCTCTTTTTTTCGAGGAATGACTCAAGAGTGGGACGCTTTCAAGAACGAAACTTTGAGAAGTGACTCGAGTTTTTTGTGATCGTTGTGGAAGTGACCAACTTGTGATGGGAGACTTGTACTTTTTAGGACTCATTGAGACTCGATTTAGAGACTCAAATTTTTTCTTGTAGTCGATTTTGACTCGAAAGGAACTTAGTGATTCCTGGAAAAAATGAATTAATACTCCCAAGGGACCTTTGAAAAATGATTTTTTTTTCTTTTAAGGACATACTTTGCTGTTTATCCTACAAAAATCGATTCTAAAAAGAATCATGAAGCACTTTTTGTTGTTTTTTTTTTTTTTTTTTTTTTTTTTTTTTTTTTTTTTGCTAACTTTTGCCTAGTAGCCGCCTTTCGGTTTCGAGCCTTTAGCAGGCTCTTTACCCTAATTGCCTAGAACCCGCCCTTTTCGTGTTTTCACCTAGGCGTGCTCAATTCTTGCCTGAAGTCGTCCTTTCGGGTTTTTCAACCCCAGCTTCTTATTTTTCCTTTTCTTCTCTCTTTTTTATTATTATTTTTTTAATTTTTTATATTGGCAAAGAGAAAATGCGCTATTTGTGATGCAAACTTATGTTTGGTTGACCCGGCGCCTTTGTGGCTGCCTACTGTATCTCCAAAGAGCTCTTCGGGGAAGGGGGAAAATCATGTCTTTTCGTAGTTCCTTCCGGGATGCGAACTTCTGCCGGCTGGTGCGGAATCTCATCTCGACTTGATGTTAGCGGCGGAAATTCCTTCCGTCTTTGGTGCGGATTTATTTCCGACTTCTGTTGGCAAAATTCCAATTCCGACTTATAATGCTGATTGTGGAATTCATTTTCGATTTGATTTCTTCGGGATTCCTTCCCGACTTGATATTAATACAGAATTCATTTCTGACTTGATTTCTTCGCGGGATTTCTTCCCGGCTTTGATGTCTTTGCGGGATTCCTTTCCCGACTTGATGTTGATGCAGAATTCATTCGTGACTTGATTTCCTTCGTGGGATTCCTTCCAGCTTGATGTCTTTGCAGGATTCCTTCCTGACTTGTGTCCTTTATGGGATTTCATTCCCCGACTTTGATGATGTATATATATTGACTCGAGCTCGTATGATAGTGATGACCTAGGCGAATCTGACTTTGTTGTTGTAGTGGTTCTTACCACTGGTTTTTTGATTGAAAATATGAACCTTGTATTCAATCCCACAAAGAGTTTTGAATACCCACATTGTGGTGGTAACTTGAGTGGCTTCGAGTGTTGAAGAAGCTTTTATGCTTTTGAGTTTGTAAGGGCTTCGCCAATGTTGAATTCTTGAGGTTATTTGGATCCCTTTTCTTGAACTTTTATCTTCCTCTGAATTTGAGAAACTTATTTCCTCAATGGTTTCTCCTCTCCCATAAGGAATTTGAGGAGACTCTTCATTTCCTTGTTTTGAGAAATGAATCCTTGTTTATAAGGAACACTTTGTACTTGTGCCCATAACCTGGCGCTTGATTTTCAAGTGTTTTTGGTTGTCATCCAATTTGTGGAAATGACTGCTTCTTTTAACTTGCCTTTTTCAAAATATGAGTAGCCGCTTGGTCTTTTGTCCTTATGGCTGAAATGAATTTTGTCATCTATCCCTTAATGGGCTTTGAATTCTAAAGGAGAGCTTGGCAGTTGACCGTTTTGACACTTGATTTCCTGTAGCTTTGTCCTTGATTTCTTTCTTTTGTGCAGAAGTTTTCTTTTGACCATTTTTTTTTTTTTGCTTGTTTGCTTCCTTTTGACAGGGGTTTCCTTTTAATCCCGTTTTTCCTTTTGCTTGCTTAAAGGCCAAGCCCTCTTCATAAAGAATTTCGCAGGCAACTTGAATTCTGAGAATGACTTGAGTAGTGTATGGATAGCATTGCAACTTCGTGCAGACCCAACCTAATTCAAACATACTTTCAATTATTCCTGTTCGCTTTTATTAAGCTCAATTCAAGACAACTCTCTCTGTCGGAGCATCTTCATTCCTCTGGGTTTTCGGCAGAAACCATTCCTGGCCCTAACCCCTTTCAATCGGCTTTTCCTCGGTACTCGTTTGAAGTCTTGCGTACCCTTTGCTGGATTCCTTTCCTGAATTAACCCTTCCAAACTTCCCCTTTAATGGTGCTTCTTAGGATGCCCCCCAGTTTTGATGATGCCAGAGCAAATGAATGCATTTTTCTTCGCCAATTTTTTATTATCTTTTTTTTTATCATCATTTTTTTTTAAATTTTTTTTAATTTATTATTTTTTTTGTTTTTTTTTGTGCTTTCCAGGAAAGGATAAGGGAAAGAGTATAAACAGTGATTGGAACGTAAAATGATCCCTTTTATTGATAAGACAAATTTGTTGTACAAAAGACACTTTAGATTTACAAAATTTGAACTTGAATGAAAAAACTTGAATGGAAAGAAAAATGAAAAGAAAAAACTAGACCCTAAAAGATAGAACTCTACGGTGGGACTGTGACGGACTTAGGTGGGATTGACTATAAGTGACTTTGGTTTCTTCTCGATGCTTAAATCGATCAGACATTGTCTGTTGGTCCTTGGAACAATTATCCTTTTGTTCTTTTGGAGGATTTGATCTCAAACCTTCTCAGACACAAACTTCATTCACTTCTAAGAAAAGTCGAAAGGGATCGAAATAATTCCTGTTCAGCAATTTTTTTTTGCATAATCCCATGGTTAGGCCAAAGCGGATTGGTTGATATCAGCTTTGCTCTTTGGGCGAGATGGACCCCATTGTCAACCAGGTCTGTAGACGGTTTTCTTCAAAGTCCAGCATGAATCGCTTTCTTGTTATGAGTCTTCTTTGAGTTGACCCAATCTGGATTAAGTCTTCCACCTTAGTTGAAGTCGCTATGAGCGATTGGAACGTACAGGCAAGTACTGTGTTTTGAAGTTGTGACTGGTAGACAGGCAGTAAATTCTTGATTTATTAAGTCAACTTGTTCCTGTCTAAGAGGGTCGGTTGATCAATTTGAGCAGCTTTGGGCTCTCCACATCGAAAGGAACGAGGAGAACGGGGCTCATTTGTTCTTTTGTTTAATGGTTTCCAGCTCTCCGGGTAACAATTCCACTTCGGATATTTAGATGACTTTGCGTGTTGAAAAGCATTGCCATATGTCCTCCCATATTCTTCAATTTTGGAACGATCCAAGACTTAACAAAACTACTTTAATGTAGCACTAGTCAAAGATTGCTGAAACAACTGAGCAATGGGCTCGCTGTTTTTAGGCCAAACGGGTTGAGGGCAACCCACATACATTTCAGATGCATTGTGGGACAAGTGGTTCCGTCAAACTTGTCATGTTAGGATCTTGAATTTTGTAAGGTAATCTTGCTTCGCGGGAATTAAGGACAAGGAGTTCCATGTCCACCACTTCCTTGTGTGTCTTGAGGGCAGTAATCAGACCTTTCCAACAATTCCAGCTTCTGTCTCCCTTCTCATTTCTGAGCTTCCAGCTTCAGAAGGCCGGTTCCAAGGGCATGTCATCCAGGGCAGGGTTTTTGAGGACTCGGTGCAGCACCGGGTCCCTGATTGGAAGGCAGCCACGGATCATTTCCCCAGCTGAAGCCCCATTTCATTACCAACTACCTGTTCAGCTAATTAGGGCAGTTCTTTGGGTAGCTAACTGCCTCATTCAATTCTAGTCTCTATTCTGGCTTAAAGTTGTTCCATGAGCTTGGATGTCATGACAGATGCCCAATTGGTGCAATCGGGGTTTGCTGGACTTTTGTGGGTTGAGCAGCTCATTGGTGTTTTCGGGTACAGGTGGTCTTTGGAGGGGTACCTCGTGAAAGGACCATAGTCAAAAACGATTGACTATCTTATAATCAAGGGTGTTTTTCCATAGGGTAATGTGAGATCGGTGTGAGGGTAAGGGTAGTCTATGGTAAAGTATTTGGACTTGACCCTGTGAGATGGGACGGTTGTGACGCCTGTGTGGTAGGGTAATGGTTGGTATGCTGACACTAGGATAGAACCGCACATGGGATTTGATACGTAAGGTAGAGTGCTTAGGACTGCACTCGACCTTTTTCGAAAAGCCCTAAGTTCCCAAAAAAGAAAAAAAAAATTTTTTTTCTTGGGCTTTTACGGGGCCAAAATGTGAATTTTTGGGCTTTGTGGCCGAAATTGGGCATTTTTGGGCCTTTGGGGCCCAAATTGAGATTTTTTGGGGCCTTAGGGGCCCAAATTGATTTTTTTGGGCCTAATGTGGCCAAATGCTAATTTTCCAGGTCTCATGGGACCAAAAATGTAATTTTTCCAGTCTCCAAGACCAAAATGTGATTTTCCATTTTCAGCTCTTGGAGATGGCAATGTTTTTTTTCTTTTTTTTTGTGAAGGTAAGGGATGGAATGCCGTGAATGCGCACAAACATCACAACAATATATTCATTCAATGGAGATGATTCAGCATCCTTGGGTGCATACAGCCCTAAAGGAAGGTTTCTATAAGCTATGACACAAATAGAGAATATGGGGGCTTATAAAGGGGACTTGAACCTTGAGCATGGATATACCTAACCATGTGAAACAAGGAGTTTTCGCATGGGTCCGACAGTACGCATACTCATGGCCACCCCCAAAGGATTAGGGATGGCGTTTGCGGTAACAGGGAGGACGCTTTGGGCTGTCCGTCGACATAATCAACGGAGTACCTGTCGATCAACGCTACTTGCTATCCAGACTCAAGAAGTTTGAACAGAAAGAGAAGAAATTCCATTTTTTATGCATGGCAGAAAGGATTCTCAATCGTCGCAAATAAATAAAACAAATTTGATGATTCAAAGTAAATTTTCAATTAGGTCCAATTCTTTTTATTAAAGCATTCTTCAAGAAAGAATACTTAATCTTTGTTGGGGTACCTGCAAAACAAAGCCATCGTAAAATAATACCGCTAAAGAAGGGCAGGTAGTTTACACAACAATGTAGTCCACTTTAAATGCAAAATGATTACATAAATCCCCAGCAGAGTCGCAAACGTGAACCCTACCCAAAACATAGGCATATGAAATGCAATGTGACTAAAGGCAGAAATGCACGCTGAATGGTATGAGTCGCCAACCTGTTTAATTATTTTAGGGTAACTAGAAAGCTATGATACATTTCAATTAACCTAAGTCTAGGTTCCCAATGTTTAAGGCCGATCTTCGAAACCCGAGGTGGAATCCCGGAAACCATGTCATGTTGATAAACTAACCGATGAATGAATGCTTCTGGCAGGGTAAATGATGCCAATTGGACCAATGAAATGTTTGAGTGATCTCGACTTGCCGGCTCGGGGTTAAATCCCAAACGTGCCCGTACGGTAACTTCCGTTTGAATGGACAGAATCAACAGTCGACGAAGTTCGATAGGCCCTTTTTAAAAGGGCTTTGAAATGGGTATGCTTATGATGAGTGTGTGTAGCTTTGTGCAATTTTTGGTTTTAGGGCATTTTGCCTGAAATTGATTGATTTTAGGCATTTTTCTGCAAAGTGTTGATTTGAAGGCTTTTAGCCAAAAGATTTGATTTAGGCAATTTGTTGCCGAAAATTGTTGATTGGGCGTTTGGTCGCCAAACCGCTTGATTTTAAAGGCTTTTAGTCAAAAGATTTGATTAATTTGACAGGCTTTTAGCCAAAATGAGTTGATTTAAGGCAATTTGTATTGCCGAAACACGATTATTGGGCGACTTGCTCGCCAAAATTAATTGGTTTAAGGGCTCTTTAGCCCAAGATTGATTAATTTAACGCGCATTCTTGCCAAAAGTTTTTTGAATTATAAGTGATTTGTCGCTAAAAGTGGTTAATCTTACTTATAGGCAATTTGGTTTGCCGAAAGTGATTAATTGATTTGCAATGTAGGCGATATTGCCAAGAAAAAAAAGCATTTTGGCCAAGCAGAACGCTCAATCAAATCAATTTTCGGCAACAAATGCCTAAATAAATCTTTTGGCTAAAAGGCTTCAATCCAACACTTTTGGTCAAGAAAATGCCTAAAAGTCAAGTCCATTTTCAGGCAAAATGCCTAAAACAAAATGCACAAAGCATACACACAACTCATGCATTTAAGAATACCCCATTTAAAGCCCTTTTAAAAAAGGCCCTATCGAACTACGTCGACTTTGATTATCCCATTCAAACGGAAATGTACGTAGGCACATTTGGGATCTTACCCCGGAGCCTTCAAGTCGAAAATCAACTCACATTTCATTGGTCCAATTGCATCATTTACCCTGCAAAGCATTCATTTCATCGGTTAGTTTATCAACATGACATGGTCTCGGATCCATCTCGGGTTCGAAGCTCGTGCCTTAAACATTGGGGTAATTAGCCCTAAGACTTAAGGTTAAATTAAAGTTGTAGTCACTTTAACGGGTTTTTCCTACTTTTACCCTAAAAAATCTAAAATTAAACAAGGTGGCGACTCATACATTCACGTGCATTTCTGCCTTTAGTCACATGCATTTATATGCTTATGATATTTGGGGTAGGGGTTCACACATGGAAGCACTGGCATCGACAACAAAGGAATTGGATTTTTCACACTCATTGGATTTAAGTTTTGTCAATCCAAATCTAAATGAAGAAAAAGAAATTTTTTTGGAACGCTTCCAAGAAAATTAAAATCGCTTGTAATTTAATGATTTCAGTTTTGATGTTCTTTTTCCTTTCGATTGCATTTGTGATTGTTGATTAATGGGTGGTTGTTTAAGTGATGGGTTTGGATTGAAATAGAAAAAGAAATATAAAGAGATAGTTTAAGAGATTAGAGCAAAATGTTTGAAATCGATAATCTTGAAAATCGATCTAGATATTAAGGTTTGAGGAAGTTTTGCAAGAGGAGAGAAGTTGGAGATTCAGATAGGTGGAATTAAGGTCAATTGTGTCATTTCACATGAATTTAATGTCTAAAATTGCAAATATTCGACGTAAGGGCAATCTAGTATAATGGTCTCAAAATACAAAGGTATAGTAGTATATCTTGAAAAGAATAAGGGTAAAGTTTTTTTTTTTAGCAAAATATAGGGGTAGGATTATAATTTTTCTATTCTTTTATAAGATTGTTTTTCTAAGTGAAAATAAATAATTCGCCACTCAGATTTTACAAAATTAATTAACTCGTTCTCGTACTTTTGACTATTAGGTATTTAGTCCTTGAGCTTTAGTTCCATCAAATTAAATGGTCCTTCCGTCCGAAATCAAATATTTTTTCTAGGGGTGACCATATTACGGTTTCGGGAACCGGGATCGTCGGTTCGAACCGGTCCCGAACCGTAACCGGAACCGGTGAGAACCGGAACCGAAATCGGAGATTTCTGGTTCGGTTCCGGTTCCAGTTTTGTCGGAACCGCAACCGGCGGTTCCAACAAACTGGTCGGAACCGCAACCGGCGGTTCCAACAAACTGGTCGGAACCGCAACTGGCGGTCCAACAAACTGGTCGAAACTGTCGGTTCTCCAGCCGGTTAGAACCGCCGGTTCTAGCCGTTAGAAACTGTCAGTTTTTTGTTTTTTTTTTTTTTGATCACCGTCCGCGGCCTCTCCAACAACTGGTCGGCCACAAACCAAGACAACCGAGGCGAAGTTTCCAACAAACTGAGTCCGCGGGTTATAAATCACTAGCAACTGGCGGTCGCAATCAAACTGGTCCGTAGCAAACTGTCTGGTCCTCTCCCCAAGCCGGGTTAGAACCGCCGGTTTTCTAGCCGTTAAGAAACTTGTCAATTTTTTGCTTCTTCTTTTTTCTTTTTGTTTTTTTACACATTCTTTGTTGTGCGAAGTTTTTTTATTTTAATTTAAGGAACATGAATTTTTGTTGAAAAATTGTCCCAACTACTGGCCCTTTTTATTTGATTATTAATAATTATGTTACAAAACTTTTTTAAAACAAAAAAAATAAATTCTAGTGGACTTTAAAAAGTAATTAAGATTCAAGCTTTAAAAGAAAAATAAATTTAGATTTGAACCCATTTATTCAATGATTTTTTTACAAATAACTTTCCAATCAAAATTTATATTGAAACCGCTCTTCAAATTAAAATATTAAAATTATGCCACGTTGCCGCTTTAAAAAAATAAATTTAATTGAAGCATTTTTTAATTTTTTTAGGTGTATTTTTTTTACAAATAACTTTCACAAATTTATTAAATTTTGAAAACCGCTCTTCAAAATTTAAAATTTAAAATTATGCGATTTGCCGGAAAACCGATCGGAACCGTCAGTTTTGACACCGTACCGGAACCATTCGGTTCCAAACCGGAATCAGAACTGGAAATTTTAGGTTCGGTTTCAGAACCGTGGCCACCCTTAATTTTTTCCTTTAAATGAACCTAAAAAGTCAAAGTACCCTAAGCTAAAGGACAAATCTCTTATCTCTGTCTTACTCTTACAAAGTTTGGAGCTTTTGGCATACTCTTACTCTCTTCATCCCCATCATATCAGCGTCGTCCATTTCCATCCTCATCCTCGATTCCAATTCCAACTTAAATTGCATTCTTAAAAAATAAATGGTAAATTAATAAGCCTGGGAAAACTCATTACTTAGCCACAAACTCTTCTCCTTCTTATTGAAGATTTTTCATTTAACTTGCGGAATCAAAACATCCAGAAATAGAGACATAATCTCCTTGTCCTCAAAAAATAATATCTAAACCCTTCAAAAATCCCATCTTCTCTTTCTCAATCGAAGCACAGTATGTCACTGAAAGATAAGTTATATAAATATTAAAGAAAAAAATAATAACATAGAATTTGATTGGAAATTTATATTTCCATTAAGCACCTATATGACAGCATCCTGCTTCCCAGTGCTATATATGGTATGCAGTTTTCAAAACTTGTTTGAACTGATAAAGTTGAATAATCAAAGAAGAAACACATATAGTTCTCAGTGAATGCAAAAGATGCCAAGGGCAAAATATATCTAGAGAAGGCTTAACTATATCAATTATACCTACCTGATTCATTTTGGCCATGAGATCTCTAATTTTAAAAGCTAAAATCCCTTCTCAAAACACTGATATGATTTTGAGAGGGTTTGAATCCATAAGAAAATAATGGATTTCACTTTCCAGAATCTGTACCATTGTCCTTCCTCTCTTTTTTAAACCCCATCAGATATTATGTCTAAATACTACAGACTCATTTTGCTCCAATATCGTTGCCATTAGTTTCTCTAAACCCACTTTCAATTCTCGTTGCAAGTTCTCCAGCTTCATCACTTCCTCCACCACCTCGCCTCCTCAGAGTGAGGATTCTGATTTGAACACTAGGATTTCGTTGATAATCGGATTCCAACTGCTATAATTACTAGGTTTCTAAGGTCTAAAAAAGTATTTTCTCCCTACAATTATTCTTGATCTGTCCCGACTAATAATGCAGAGTCCAGATTGTGTTGGTGACTGTTAGATATGACATGGGATTGGAGATGGAGAGAGATAAATATCAAATAAAAATAGAAAAGAATAAAAAATTAAATTTTGTAAGGTAATTTTATCTTTTCTTCAACCTATTCTTTTGTCTTATCTCATTAAAGGCAACATCTGTCATTTTAGAATATTTCTCTCTCCTCTCTCTTGATTTTTAAGCCCATTTAACGAGAAAAATATGTGATTTTGGACGGAATGACCATTTAATTTGACGGAACTAAACCTCAAGGATTAAATACCCAATAGTCAAAAATACGAGGAAGAGTTAATTAATTTTGTAAAACCTGAAGGACAAAATAATTATTTTTCCTTTTTTAATTCAACATTTTGTCTCTGTCTCAATTAATTCATATGATTGTATATTTACATACTGAGAATTCAATTCTTTAAAATTTTTTATTTGAAGCAAAAAAAAAAAAAAAAAAAAAGTTGGCTAGTCAATTTCAATTCATATGATTGAGTAAATAATTGTACATTCTAACTTGGCAGAGAATGGGTACAATTCTTAAATTTTTTTATTATGAAAGCAAAAAAGAAAAAAAAAAAAAAGTTGGCTTGTAACTTAGATTCATACTAAACATCCTAATGACCTACTAGGGTCAAACAGATTATAAAAATACCATAAAACGATGCATGAAATCCAATGTAGATTATAAATTCAAAGTTAATATCAATTACGTATAAATTCTAAAAAAAAAAAAAAAAAAAAAAGTTGGCTTGTACTAGATTCAATACTATCTCCTATGACCATAGGGTCAAAGATTTTAAAATCCATAAACGATGCATGAAACCAATTGATTTATGTCAAGTTTAATATCAATTTACGTATAAATTCTAATTATTTTATTATTTAATATGATGTTTATTTCTTATTAAAAGTTATGTTTTTATTAATACATATATAATGTGCGCAAGTTAGAGTGGTAATTGCGTAAACCCTTTTCAACAATGACCGTTCCAAATTTTAAATCCTTCACCTTACAAATAAAATTCACATAAATACTTGATCTACTTTCATTAATTAAAAAAAGAAATTATACTTTTAATTGTTAATTTAATGGTTAATTTTATCAACAATTTATAAGTTATCACATATTTTTATTACTAAATTTCTTTATAAAGTGAATTGCACATTGTAATTGTTCTTATTTTGCTTGTTTATACTCATTTATTCTTCTTTTGTATAAAATTAAGTATTGATTATAATTTTTTCTTGTATTGTCTAGATTTTTATATTGTTGAAACATAGTTTCATATTGAGATTAATGTAAATATAATAGCTAATTAATGAAACAATGGGCTTAGTTGGAAAAGTTTGTGCCCACAAGGTCTCAAGGAGGTATGGATTATACCATTTGCACAGTTTCAACTTGATTTGGTAAGCAAGGTTGACATCTTATAACTAACTAAAATCTCTTCTATCTCACATTTTCAAAGCTAATATTTGCATGTGGGGATTTTTTTAGGAGGTGACTTAGGGTCTAATCCTAGTTTTTTTATGGAGAAGCTTAATGTAAGCTAAGGAGATGTTGAGGATGAGAATTATGTGTTGTATTGATAAGGGTGAGAAGGTTAATGTTTAGAGATCTTGGAGTTATTTTTTGTTCTTCTTTTTATGTTCCTTCTCCTATTGTGGTAGGATATGCGGATTTGTTGATTGCGAGATTGAAACGTGGTTATAATTTGGGTTAGGATGAAGTTGATAACATTTTAAACATGCCTTAGAGCGTGTGAAGTTATGAGGATATGATTATCTATCACTAGAAGAAGAAAATTTGAAAGTTAGTTATTTCTCCTAATATTTGCAATTTTATATGGAGGGTTTCTAGGATTATCCTAACATGCTAGAAATTGAATCAAAGAGGGATAACAGTTTATGATGTGTGCAATTTTTGTGGGATTAGCGAGCCTACGATTTATGCTATTGTTTTATGTTATAAATTAATGAGTTGTTCAAAGTATGTGGTGTGTCTCCCCAGTAGACATGGCCACTGTTCCAAAACAGCTGATTCTGGAACCGACGGTATTGGTTCCAAAAAATTTAGAACTAGAATCGAACTGAAAATTGACGGTTCCGGTTCCTTAACTGTTCCAAGATCGACGGTTCCAGCCAATTCTCGACCGATTTTCCGATGAATCGCATAATTGTAAAATAAAAAAGTAGAGAACATTTTTCTTCAAAATTTAAAATTTAAAAATTTGTGAAATAATTTCTAAAAAAAAAATACACTTAAAAAATAAAAAAAATGCTTGAATTTATTTTATTTTTTTAAAAAAAAGACTTGAACTTAATTTATGTTTTTTAAAAAAAGTCTTCAACTAAATTTATTTTTTGTTTAAAAAAGTTGGAACTTAATTTTTTTTTTTTAAAAAAGGGCCTGAACTTAATGTTTTTTTTTAAAAAAATTAAGTTGCCTACGTATCCTCTTGGGATTTAGAGGAATCAAAGCCCAGATAGTTCTTACTTACCTTGTACCAATTTCACCCCTTTTACTTTAGTCGCTATTTCCACCATCGGTTGATACCGTTGAGGACCTATCATAAAGATCATATAAATCTTCATTTTCTTTGATATACCATCGTGTTGAATCACCCACCACTAATCATCAAAGATGCATTATAAATCTTCAATTTTCTTGTATTCTCTTGTGCTCTTAGTCCGCCTTGCTTCCCAATTGCTCCAATCATCCACGCATAATTGTGCTTCTAGTGAATCGGGTGTCATATGAGTCGTGTTTCATCATTGCTCCAATCATCCACGCATAATTGTGCTTCTAGTGAATCGGGTGTCATATGAGTCGTGTTTCATCAAGTATGTTTCCTCCTTGACTAAAAGCATGTTCACTCGCAACAGTGGAAACCGGAGCTGCTAAAACTTGTTATGCAATTAATGAAAGGGTTGGAAATGTATTGGCGTGATGATTCCACCAATTAGAATTGAAAAGTTATTACATGCAAAATTAGCACCAACCTCAAAAGAAGTGTTAAGATAGTTATCAAATTCGAAAAAAGAACCGGATTCCATTGGTCTTTTTTGTCTTTGTAGTAATATACGTTCAGCAGCACCAACACTTACCCTTTCAGTTGGGAATGATTGATTATTGAATGAGAAGAATTAGAAGAAGTAGATGAACTAGAATATTGAACAAATTCAGTATATAATTCTATAATATTTTATCTAACTTCATCCAATACTACATTTATATTAACACTATTTTCTATATCAAGATTTAATATTTCATAATAAAGAGTCAAATATTCAGATAAAATTTCAAATTTGCATCTAGGATCAAATACACAAGCAACAAGAAAAATGGTGGTATATTTTTAAAATAAGATAACCATTTTTTTTTTCATTGATAAAACGCAATTTTGTAATAAAATATCATTTTCAAATTCTTGAAGTGCACTAACAATATTAATGCATATAGGTAAAAATAAATGAGATGTGGGATAATAAACCCCTTAAATTCTGAAGTGCAACTAACAATATAATTGCACTTATAGTAAAAATAATGAGATTGTGGGATACCATAACCCACTATTTTATAATGTCAGCATCATTAAAAATTTTTAAATATCCAAAATTTTATTGTAATAAATATCCATTTTGTGGATATTAAATCTTAATTTTACATTCTTCTTCAATATTGTTAGTAAAAAAATGCCACAATAATTTCTTTTTATGAAAAAGACTCATTCTAATTAATTTATATTGTTGAATTCCAATGAGTTGGGACATCTCTTAAAACTGTTTTGAGTCTTTTTCTTTATTGTTTCTTAACAAAACTTAGCCAACTTTTCACTCACTTGTGGATGTCCCCATAAATTGAAATAGTCTTTTTTCTAAATTAGCGAAATAAAAGGAATTCAAGAACTTTTAAAACCATCTTGATAACATAAATTAAAACATGGCATGCACATCTAATATAAAATTTTTCCAACCAATATTTTGGTTTCCCAAAATTGTTTAAAGTCAATAATTGAATTTAGTGTTAACAGTAACAATAATCAAATTTGAAATTGGTAATTGTTTCTTGGTCAATTTAATATTCACTAAAAATGTGAAATATTACTTCTATAAATATTATTCTGTAGTATGTTTACTGCATCAAAATGCACGAAATGCAATAATTTCTGTTTTGCAATGTCAATTTATATTCATCTAAAATTGAAATAATTATTCTATAAATATTATTTGTAGTATGTTTATCATCAAAAGCACGAAATGCAATAATTCTGTTTTGAATTTTTCAATCATCATCAATCTAATGACATGTAATACCCATGTAAGAATGCATTTGCCAATGATCACTCCAAATATCATAGCAAATTGAAACACGAATTTTCATTTCAGAAAATAAAAGTTCTAACTATTTTTTTCCTTTTTTATATAAAGAAATAATAGTTCGTTTTAAAGTATTTCTTGGCACTCTTTTAGCAGAAGGATTTATAGCTTTTTCACAATATTGATTAGAATCTACTTTTTCACCTAAACTAAAAGATAAATGTTCCATAGAAATCATTTTAGCTAATTTTTCTTTTTGTTGTTTTTCAGAACATTGAAATAAAGAAATGTTAGAAGATGCGTACCCGAAAATTTGTGTTTGAGACTAATCAACTCTTATTTTTGTTGGATGTTTTGCCTCCAAATGCTTCCAAAATGATCCATGACAGCCCGATTGTTTGACTTTATAAGATTTTCCACAATGATTGCAAATTACATAGATTTTCCACAATGATTGCAAATTACATCAAACATTTTGTCGCCTTTGAATTTCTTTGTGAAATGAATAGCGAATATGTCCGAACTGTCTTACTCTTGGAAAAACTTGTGTACCTTACTCTTCCTCTTCCTCTTGTTGTAAATGCTAACCATTAAATTTAGATTCTTGAGGTGGAATTTCCAAATTTTCATTTGGACATCCCTCAAGATTATATTGGTCGGGAGTGAAATCGAAGATGTCGTTTGTAGGGGCAGATGAATATTGTATTTCTCCAATCTTTCCCTTGTCCTTAGCGGAACTTGAGTTTGCTCTGCTTGCCATTATAGGAAAATAATATGTAATTTGGAAAATTGAATAAAAAAAATTAAAAAAAAAATTAAGAGAATAATTAGAGAATTGGAAATTTGAAGAAATTTAATTCCACAAATAATTGAACAAATAATTGGAGATTTGGAACTTTGAATAAATTATCTTGCAATAATTTTGGACAATAATTTATGAATTGAAAATCAGAGAGATTGTATTTTGGACAATAATTTATGAATGAAAATCAGAGAGATTGTAGAGTAGAGAAGAATAATATAGAGTAGAGAGAGTAAAGATAATTTTGTGTGAGGGGATTATAAATGGAATGAGGTATTTATAATAAATCTAAAAAATTATTTTTCCACAAATAACCTTGAAACTAGCCGTTATATAGCCATTTATAGTTGTTAGGGGGTAATTTGGGGATATCACAAAAAAATTTGAAAAAAAAAAACAAAAAAAGCTGCTGGTTATAAACAGAATTCAAATATTCTTAGAACCGCCAGTTCCAACCGTTGATTCAAACCGGCTAGAAAAACCGGCAATTCCAGACGGTTCTAGTCAGTTCTTGGAACCGCTGGTTCACGGTTCCAAAAATGGTGAAACTGAAACCAAATCGTAGGCCACCGGTTTAGATTTCGGTTGGAACCGATTTCAGCTTGGACCAATTCTGAACCGCCAGTTTCGATTCTGGGACCGTAATTTGGTCACCCCTACTCCCTAGTTGTTGATTGGAAACAATTGTATTGAATGGTTTCAATCTGTTATGGGGTCCATTGGATAAGAGTAAAATGGAAATCTATTTGTAATTTGATTTTAGTGATATCATGGAAATGTTTTCTTATGGCCACGATGTCAAGTTACTCTTTCTGTTATTTAGCCTAGGTTTGGAATTTCCTTTTTAATCGAGAGCAGCGAGGTATTCTATTATTCAGCATTAGTTGATTCTTACTAGTATTACAAGGTCATTTTAGAATCAGTTTGGTTGTTTTGGCTTGCTGCAGTATACTGTATATACTTATATTTTGGAGCAAGCACGTTTAATAGTTTTAGAGTAGTGATTAGAGATCTAAGCGGTAGTTTTGTGGTTGGAGTCACAAGTCTTTTGCTTGGTTTAAGTCTACAAAGATGGCTGAAATTATTGGTGTTAAGATGGTGCTATCGTAGTTGAAGAATCAATTTTTGGGTCCAATTATAACAGAGGTTGATGCTCAAGAAATTTGCACGAATTGAATCCTTTTAAAGTTTGATAATTCTGAGTTTGGGTTGATAGTTGAAAACTGTAAAAGTGTAATTGATAGTGCTAATTTAAGCTCTTTTATTCGGGTAAAGACAAATTAAGATAGTCACTTATGTTGTAACAAAGGTGACCTGTTTTAATGCTAATATAAAAGTGTGGATGTATCTTCCTCACATGTTAATGTTATTATTATATTTGGAATTTCAATTAATTAATAAAAGTTTTCTTCCCTCAAAAATAAATAGTAGTCAAAAATAGATATTCAATTTATAAAACACTTATCACAATCTGATTCTCTAGGCTGGACTAGCATTGGCCTTATGTAGGCGTAAAACCCCTAGAGTCCGCACTCAGCCTTTGTTCCTACTTTTTGGTTCAAAGTCTAATTTATATTTTGAGTATACAAAGTCCAATTTATTAACTTTTTCAATTTATCCATTTAGCCCCATTTAATTTAAAGCAATCACAAATAAATATTTGAGTCTTAATTTGCTATCAACATTCAATACATATGTGTAAGTGCACATACACACAGATATATAATTATTATAGGCTCGTCACACGTGAATATATATTAAGCTCCTATTCACATCATCTCAGTGTAATTGCGAATGTCTAACTTAGAAACTAAAATTATATGTAAATAAAAATTGTTAAAATAATTTATTTGTGGAGAATATCATATACATATTCATACAGGACTCTGCAAAGATTAAGAGAATAGAGATTATGAATAGAAGAAAGAACTGTTTGAATAACTTGAAAAGATTAGGATGAGACGGATGAGTGTCTCAATTCAATAAATAGTAATATATAATATACAACTCACACAGTCAAGTGAGTAAATTTCTAATATTCTAATAATGTTACTCGTTCAATCACATAATGACATACAAAAATATCCATAACCAACAACACATAATAAATAATCAAATAATGGTATTGGTTAATGGTATCACTAAATTTTTCTAGCGGTCATACCCTCTTGCCTGGATCATACTCTCTCTTTCGTGTGTATTAGGAAACTCTACCCTCACAATTGCATAGTTTTGAGCCTTTTATATAACGTATTATTTCGACATTTAAGCGAAGAAAAACTACCTCTTTGTATAATGATGAATTTTTTATGCACATTATACCAAACCTCCTCTCCTAGTCCTGACAACATAATTGTTCTCACAGTTCAAAATCCATGTAATGCATGTTGTCCCAATATTACATAAGCACAAATTATTACATAGAACATTCAATCAATCAAGAATGCATCACATATTACAATCAACTATCTAGTAATTTAAAAAAAGGAAGATTTAATACATGTTAATATTAAAATTCCATATTAATAGTATATCTATGCAAGTTTTTAATTATGTATCATATATTACTACTCATAGATTGGTGTACAGCCAAAGAAAATCCTTCATTGATCTCGATTTCTAATGATGGAGTGAGTCTGACGGTTGTCAATGACAGAAGGAGAATAAAAAGAAAATTATCAATTAAGGATAGAAAAAATAAAATTCATAAAGTCCTATCTTTTAGATCTATCTAACTATTTTATCAAAATTTCAGTAGCATCTTCCTTAAACTTAGATTTAAGCCACCTACTAAAAATCATAAAGTTACTCCCTCTGTCCCATTTTATTTACATGGTTTGACAAAATACGCATATTAAGAATTTAGTCAATAAATGTTACTTTGCACTTTTTTACTCTTAACTCATTAAGATATTAATAAAATTCATTTATTTAATGAAGGATCATAAAAATTATCATATGAAAAATAATTATTTATATATACAAATTTAGAAACTTTGCAAACATTTTGGAACATCCAAAAAAGGAATAACAAGCAAACAAAATGAGACAAAAATAATTATTTATATATACAAATTTAGAAACTTTGCAAACATTTTGGAACATCCAAAAAAGGAATAACAAGCAAACAAAATGAGACGGAGAGAGTAATATATTTATACTTAGCTCATTCGTCGAGTAACCTTAATCAATATTTTCATTCTCCTTCTATATTAACATCATGCTCAACGCATTATCATATATATACACATTTACAAGACTAATACTTTGTTCAATTTATAGTTTAGATCCATTCATTTCATTTCCACCAGCATATATCTTTACTATTTATAATTCTCATTACAATATTTTATTCATTCTATTCATAATTTAATATAACTCAAATTTTCAGATATTTATTTACATCTTAATTTTATACTAACCAACATAATTAATCATTTAAGTTTAAAAACTTGCTACATTTTAATTATGATACAAGCTCACATTTTATTTGATGACTTCACTAAATTTTAGTTGTAATTTCATAACTAAGTTCTAATTAGTTTTTGAGCCGCAAATGCAGTTACGGTTAATTAATATAATTTAATTGAATTAAAAAAAGTGAAGGTTCATTTCCTATAACCGAAATATCGATAATCATAGCTTGAACACTTACTGGTTAAGAATTTCTAGGTACGGTTGTAAATGAACCAAATTGTTCGTGTATTTTTTGAGACTCAGCTCGATAAAGTTCGGCTCATTTCAAGTTTGATTTTTAAATAAACTATAAAATTTTGGGCTCCTTAAAGTAAATGAACCAAACTTGAGCATAAGAGAGTTCAGCTCGATATGGCTCGCAAATTATATCATTTATAAAGCTCGCGAACAGGCTCGTTGAACAGGTTCATTAGCATGCTCGTAAAAAGGCTCGTTTAATAAGCTCACAAACAAGATAATGAACCAGCTTGTATATTTGGCTCACAAGCTAGTTCATTTAATGGGCTCGTGAACAAGCTCGTTTATTAAGCTCATAAATTGATTCGTTTAATAGACTTATGAACAAACTCGTTTACAATTTTTTTCTATAATTATATTATGACTTCTTTTTGGTCTATATACAATTAACATAAATAAGTAATAAAATATTTTATTACTTTTTTTTATAATTACTTGTAAAATGAATTTAAATTCATTTTAGATAAATGAAGTATATTTTAATTAATAAATTATTAATTTTACCGTAATTATAAAACTAATTATTAGATAGCATTTTCGTATGGTTAATTATATAATTCCTTATATATAAATATTTGATACTACTCCCTCCATTTTCTTTATTTAGAGAAAATAAAAAAAGTTCATGGATTAAGGAAGTCAGTTAATCCAATTTCTCTCCTCTAATTTTGTCCCTTGACATAGTTAACTACAACATTAATTGTTATGAATCCAGGTAAAATGGAAGGGAGTCCTGATGAGCATATTAATTGTGTTTGTTGCTTCCAAAGATTAAAAAAAAGTAGAAAGCTTGGCTTCTTTGAGTCTAAAAAATTCAAACCTTCTATTTTAGTGTTGCAGTTGAATTTAAATAAAGAACAATTTCTTTAAAATGAGCTCTAAAACAGCAAAACTATTGGCCTCAGATTTTAATAATCTTATTGAATTTAATTAGTTCTCACATTAAGGAAAAAAATTCCTGCACATTTTTTACGTTACGTACTCGAATCTTTGAGTCCAAAAAATTCAAACCTTCCATTTTAATGTTGTAGTTGAATTTAAATAGCAAACAATTTCTTTAAAATGAGCTCTAAAATAGCAAAACTATTGACCTCGGAAATAATCTAGTTGAATTTAATTAGTTATCACATTAAGAACAAAATTCCTGCATATTTTTTACATAAGCACTCGAAATTAAAGAATTTATTGTAACAAACTTTTTTAAGTTAAATGTGTAACGCCCTAATTTTTCTGTGTCTAAAATAATAGTTTTATCGGTCTGTGAATAGTACCACCGGTCCGGGAGTCAGTATTATAGTACCACCGGTCCGGGAGTCAGTATTATTTTGGTTCAGAAAAATTACTATCTATGTTTCATATTTTATTTAATATTTTTGGAGTATGCATACTGTTTTCATATTTTATTTAATATTTTTGGAGTATGCATAACAATGATTTTTTATGGGTAGAAAATAAGTAATGAATATTTTGGAGAATTTAAGATAATTAGTGAAATAGTGATTATGGTGTTATATAAGTAAGGAAATTTGAGGAATATTTTTAAGGAATTAAATTTGAGATTTTATGAGATAATAATATTTTGAAGGAATTACTTGGAGATTATTTGTAGCCATTAGATGAGATTAACTTGACCTTAATTCTAGCCATCCAATTTAGGGGAAAAAGACTAAAAATACCTCTTGTGCTTTATATAAGTCACCATCAATTATTGTGCAACCATTTTTTCCTTTCTTTCTTTCTTTTTCCTTACACGTCTCCTCCTCCTCTTCTCCTTCTTCTTCTTCTTCTTCAATTTTCCTCAATTCTTCCTTATAAAACAACATCAAAATTTTCAACCCCAACCAACTTGATTAAAGTTATTAATCCTAGAGATTAAAGCTTGGGGAAAGTGATTTTTGGTGAATTATTTCAAGAAATTTGGAAGATTCTCTACTTGAGCCAAAGGTGGAGAAACCTCTTTTACCATGGAGTAAAGGCAAAATGAAGAGCTTAGAAAGTTTTAATTTAAGCTGCTAAAGCTATTTTTTAAAGTTAAGTGTTCATAAACGCACTTACCTTACTCAAATTTTTGATTCTTGGTGCCTTTATGGCTCTTATAGTGGATATTTTGGGATTGTGTAATGAAAATGATTGATTTGTTGAAATTTGGTTGCAATTGACATGCCTCTTGGGTGATATGTGATAGTATTTAATCTTTGGTAGACATTTCTACCTTGTTATCTTTGTTTGTTCAATGTTCCTTCCATGGTTAAAGTAAGCATGATTTGGGGAAAAAACAGGGTTTATGAGTGAGAATTAAGGACCATTTTTCGTCCTTTCTAAGTTTCCATTTGTGTCTGAGTCCTTCATGAAAAGTTTGTAGGTCTCTCTCTTTTAGCTTTCCAACCCATCCTCTGGTTGTGTCGCAATTTGGAGATATATAGCTCACTTATGGCTGAAACACCCAAAATGACTGTGTTTATGACGGCTACATGCATCAACTGAATTGATTGCCCAATTTTGACCACTAAATAATGGCAAGATTATGTCTGAGAGTCTCATGAGAGTTGTTTCCTGTGCTTGAGACTTCTCTGGTTTGGATTGAAATTAATTTGAGTGTTTGGTTAAGGAGTATTCAATAAACATTGAAACTTGTTCTGCTGAATCAAGGTCTACGACTATTGGTCTGTGTCCTAGCTTTTTGTTTGCTCCTTGCAGATTGGATCTGGGCTAATGATCCCTTCATAACATTTGTAGCATTTTTGGTCTTATCTTTTAAATGAAATCTGATTTCGTTTCCATTTGAGACCTATAACTCCAAGTTATGGTCTTAAAACCCTGCAAAGGTCAAGGTTTTATTAATCCTGGAAATCTCCTAATGCCTTGGAATCATGGGTTATTTGGATCAATGTATGTATGAATCCATGTTGTGATGAGGTTTCTTCTTGATTATTTGTAATGTTTGAAGGATTTATTTGACAAAATAAGTATAAGTTTGAAAAAGTGTTTAATTGTGGGATATGTTTAAATGGACATAAAATGGGAAAATTGTTGGAAATTTTGGATAAAAGTGTTGGAATTAGTTTTAGATAATGCAATGATAGGATAGAAAATGGATACCTGGTGCATAAGAGTTATGTTAGTAGCTGTTAGGAGAAGGAAAATTCCTCCCTTTGGTTTTCAATTAAGAAGCCAAACCAACTCTAAGATGGTAAAGGCTTACTTAATTATTATTTTTTGTATGGTATCTATCTATATAATTTATGACATAATAGTATGAATTATTTTGATAACTTTCATATGTTTAGAGTTAAAAAAAAATGGGTATTTAAGAATGTAATGTCTTTGAAATTTTTAATAAGGAAGGTATGATTATATGATAAGAAGTTCTTATGATAATTTCATAAGACTTCAAGAACGTTTTAAAAAGAACAGACTTTATAAAGAAATTTCCTATATTAAGTAATTAAAATGGTTTAAGTAATGAAGTTTTTCACGAAGTCACCTTAAGTTTCAAAGTAAAGCTACATGTAATGATTTCATATGAATAAGAATTTTTCTATGGTTAATTTTCATGAGTTAACTATGTTCTAAAAGTAAGCTTACATTATGAACGTTAAGAAGACTAAAGAATAAGAACAAGTTTTATGAAGAAGTATATGAATAAGAATTAAAACAAGGATTTTTGTGCTTCTAATATACTTGATGTGAATTTGATGCGCAGATTTAATTTTTATATGTATGAATGAGCATGCCCTCGGCATTTGACATGCCATTATGAAATACGAAGTTATGATCAAATTATTGCTAGGCCAACGTAGGTGTCTTATGTTAGGGCGGAATCGCCTCTATATGTTATGAAAAGGTTGGCGACCATAGGCCATTATCGAAATAAGTTATGAAAAACTATCTGCTTTCTCTTCTCCTAGTGCATGCGAGCCTTGGAAAAATCTTTAGGCACTTAAATGGAATAAGATTATATTAATTTCAGTAAAACCTTAGTTTGGAAATAAATGATTTATGTTCTTTCAAATTAATTTTCAAGGCATGATATTTCGATACATGGTTTTTAAAATAAATAGTATGTGTATTGGTATAGATAAAATGTCCAAATAATTGAATTTGTGATTTGGAAGAATTAAATTATTTTGTTATTAATTATAAGTTTATTTGATATTTCTTTTGCTATAAATGTAAATGTACGTTCTTTTGATGAAAATTTATATTTTAAGTGTGTTGCCAGTGCAACATTGGTAAGTTTGTCATTTATGAGCACCATTGAGTTTTATAATCAGTGCGTTCATTTTTATCACGCGCAGGTTGAAGTCCGTGGTTGCTACTTGAATATCAGAAGAGTAGCTTCAGACCAGAAGCGACTATTTTAGTAGTGGTAGAATTAGTTTGATGTACTTAAGAATCATAGCATGTATAATTATTACATTTTTGGAGATTATGTTATTTGAATTATAACTTAAGCATGTAATGATAAATTAGTTTGGTGTATATATTTAGAGATAAGCATGAGATTTTATTTAATGTTTGGATATAAAATATGTTTAAGATAGTTCGTATGATTAAGAACATAAGGACTTGATATAGACTTGATATATATATATATATTAATGAATCGCATTTAATTGATGAATCATTAAAATGCTATTGAGGGTTTCTATAGTTATGAAGGTATAAGGAAGTTTGTTTGTGTGCTTGGTGATTACTGGAGTTGCTGGGGGTTTAGAGTTTAAAAATTGGGAGTGTTTTTGTATTCACAAATATTTGGCGAGCTCCGGTTTTAAAGGAAAACTTTGCAGTTTTGCTGTGGATTTTTCCTCCATGTTTTCTAAGTTATATATATATATATATATATAATAATTTCAAAAAATAAATTGAAAAAATTACATTGCCTAAACTTGTCCAAATACTTAATGCACTTCTGAATTCATAAATCTGATTTTAATGATTTTATATGTTAATGGTAAGGACGGTGTCTTTCCGGCACCGAATGTGGCATCCGTCATCGAATTCATAATCTGATTTTATGATTTATATGTTATGGTAGGACGGTGTCTCCGGCACCGAATGTGGCATCCGTCATCGGGTCTCTTTGGGCTGGGCGACAGGTGTTACAAAATGATTGTTCAACTTTCCAAAAAATGAACCTATATCCACTTATACACTTTGAATGTAAAAAATTCACAGCAAAAAAAAAAAAAGGAAGCCCAAATTTTGAAGTTAACTTATTTAAAATTCAAAAAAATGAATCTGAATTTATGTTTAAAATTTATTTCCCTTAATAAAGAAAATTCCTAGCTGTTTTTGTAAAGTTGCAGCCAAATAAAATCAAGTTGCAGCCAATTTATTTGATCGCACTATCAGACTTCTCAACTTCCTAAATATAGCCATTTATAAATTGCAATATCAAATCAAACACGATTTGTGCATGTTTGAGAGAAATAATCCTTAGCTTATTGCTCTTTCAATTCGATTTTGGGGTCAAATTAAATGTGCAAATCACAACTGTTTGATTAGTGTATATTGGTAATGCTATATGAAAATTAAGGAACAATTGCTAATATATAGAAATGAGTTTAAAATATAAAAAAATCCCTCATTTAAAGACAATAACATTGAAAGTGTTTCTGTTAATTTAAAATTGTGCTTATAGGTTTAAGGTTTAGCCTTTATCCAAGGCTATTTTAGAAAATTACTGTGCAACAATTGTATTCCATTCTCAAGTTATCAAATTTACCATCATATGTATCAATGTCTCTGCTCATCTATAATAAATAGAGCCCATTCGAATTTGATTTCAAATTTAACCAATCCACTACTTGCTTCGGGCTTTAAGGAGTATTGAATGCTAACCAAAATATTGTCCACCACTTTTCTATTTTCATGTGTTGGACAATGGTTATACGAGAACTAGTTTAAGGGCAAGCTAGTTTTTCCATTTTAGCACACTTTCTCACAATTTCTAATTATAGTAAATTAGACTACATTTCTCTATATAAAAAAATATTCAAAAAGAAAAATTTCTCTAAATAGAAAAAAACAGAGGGAGTTTCTATATATAAAAACTAATACTCCCTCTTGTCTCTTTATATAAAGATAACTGAATTTGCACAAGGATTAAGATGGTAGTTAAACTGAATAGTTTCCCCACATTATGCATATTTTACCCCTATAAACAACATTAAATGGGCACTTTATTTGATAGATAGAGAACTCATGCGTGTAGACTTCCAAAGTAGCATCAGTTACAGGATTGCATCCGAAAATAAAGGGATTTGAGCCGAAATTAGAGGAAATTGTGAGCTAATGGTGTTAATTTATCTACTTTCAAACTTTTTAAATTAAAATCCCACGTTTGAAATTTTGAATTTCCTCTGTTTTCTAAAGTCTTGGGCAACTTCGATCATACGCGCACAAAAATGGCGAAAATGTGGATCCAAAATTTTTTATATTCTCACTGTCTCCTCAACTTCTACAATATGCACTTATATAAATTTGGAACAGACATGAACATGTAACTGCATTCATAAGCTTTTCAAACTAAAGGCAATAGAAAGAGGGGAACAATATTTCTTGCATCATGAATAATCTATTTTCATTTAATCTCAATGAAGTTCCAACAAATTCGCCCACACATTCTGATGATATGCATGCAACTTTCCATCTACCAGATTTGAACTACCTACTTAATGCGGAAGAAAGCATTGTGGTGGTTCCTGAAATGAGTCATATCGAAAATATTATCACAGGCAATAAGAAAAAAAGAAACAAAAAGAAAAATATACTAAATCATGTAAAAAATTCTGTAAGCACTATGTTGTTTTCATAGTTGCAACAAAGTATCCTAAATATGCACAGTTATGAAAAAGCTGTGATCACATTTAGTATATCTTTGAAGCCAGTTTACAAAATTTATCAAAAGGCCAAAAACCATCCAGAGAATAATATTTTTCGCATGAATGGTCCATGGAATAGGGAAAGGAAAAGAGTTCAAATCCCAACACACAGGATAACAAAAATTCCACTAAGACGTCGCATGACAATTCGTTCTTTGGCATATGAACTGGAAGCATCTATTTCGTGTGTCCACAAAATGATAAAAGGTGGGCACATCAGACCTCATTCTAATGCCACAATGCCATTGCTCAAAGATGAGAACAAAACAACAAAAATTCAATTTTGTCTCTCAATGATTAATCAAGGTACATTAAATAGTTAACCTTATTTCAAAACCATGTATGACATAATTCACATTGATGAAAAGTGGTCCTATATGTGCAAACAAATACATAAAATTTATCTAGCAAAAAATGAAGAAGAGCTTTTGAGAAAATGAAAAAGCAAGAGGTTTTTACCCAAAATAATATTTTTAGCTGTAGTTGCACGCCCTAGATTTGATGAAAAATCTAATGTGTTGTTTGATGGTAAGGTTGATATTTAGCCATTTATTTATAGTGTCCAGCCAAAATGAATATTAAGAACCATTCAGCTGGTACAATGGAAACAAAACTCATATTGTCAATATCAAAAGATGTCATTCGAGATATTCTCATTCATAAACTTTTACCCTCTATTAAAGAAAAATGGCCACAGATTGATGGTCCAACCACCATTTTCATACAATAGGACAATGCTAAGCCACATATAAAATAGGTGATGTCCAATTTGCACAAGCTACAATTGAACTGGGATTGGCCATCCATTTACTGCGAACCTCCAAACAGTCCAAATTTAAATATTTTGGACCTTGGTTTTTTTAGAGCAATTAACTCAATTAACCATAGAGAGCCACCAAGAACTATAGATCAACTTATTGATGCAGTTTTGAAAGCCTATGATGTGTTCCTTGCTTCTTCAATGAATAAGGTCTTTTTTGACTCTAAAGACTTGTATGGTTGATATCATGAAATGTAATGGTGGGAACCATTATAAAATAAAGCACATGGTCAAGGATAACTTGTTAAGGAATGACAATCTCCCAACAATAATTACAATCGACCAACAAATTGTTAAGAAGGCAGCAGTTAGTGTAAATCATCTAATTACAGGCATTTTTTTTTTAAATTGAACTCAATTATTATATGGCAAATGTGCAACATTTTGTTAGATTTCTAGATGCATATTTCTATGAATGAGTGACAATGTTGCTTTTTGAGCTTAATTTTAATGTAATTTCTTTATTTCCATATAGCTTGTTTAATTATAAGACTTTAACTTAAAATGTATACAGTTTATTTATTTTGCTTCCAATTTGTGTTTATATCATTACACATCTCGAACCAATAAGCCCAATTCCAAAGTCATATACATTAACTTGAATTTACAATATAATCAGTCAATGTGAGCATAATTTTTATATATAACGCCCATATGCTCAATTTTTCAATGATCGCATAGTTTTAATGCGAGCATAATTTTCATATTTAGAGCCCATATGCTAACTTTTTTTCAATAATCATATAATTTTAATACAAGCACGATTTTTATGTTTTGCAGCCATATACTCAGCAAGGCATAATATATATATTTTAAATCATATGCTAATTAACTAAAATGTGCAAGTTGTTTCCATACTCACAGAAATCTATAATAAAAGCAAGAACATATTAAACATATCGTGCAATAGCAAATACATCCCAAATAATAATTTAAACTTAAAACATGATCATTCTAAATGCATACATAATATTTTCACTGTGGACTAATTAAAAATAAGTTCTTTAAAAGACTAATAGATTAAGACAAAATAAATTACCATTCCTACCCATTATCTTCACCATAACATGTGTTCTTCATCTCTTCGTTGATGTCAGCAAATGTCTCCTCCACAATTTCACTAGCTTTAAGCATCTCATTCACATAATCTTCAAACCTGTCTTCTACAAATGGATTTTATGTGTCTAGTTGGGTCTCATCAATGTCATGTTCAATTTCATTCTTTTCTTTACTATGATCCTTAAATCACCATCATTTTGAACACTTTTGTTCTTTTCAATCTGTACAGTAGGCACATCTTCAGTTTTGTCGTGTACATCTTCATCTTTATCACCCTACTTTTCCCTTGTTGTGCTCATGTATTAGTGTATTAGGAATCTCAATGAACTAGCCCATGGATTGCACAATATTCTTAATGTCACCAACATATGCTTTAAGTTGTTCAATATGTGCACAATTTTGATCAACCTTTTTCATTAAAGTGTCATAGAATTTATTATCTCCATTCTTTTCAAAACCTCTTCCAACTTATTATCAGCATTTGTAGAGACCCTTGGTGCCCTTCTTGGAACATTGAAAGCTTGCTTCACAGTATAATTTTCATCCTTGCTACCAGTGGCGGAACATACAAGCCCCCCCTCCCCCCAATTTTTTTTTTAAATTATATTTAATATATTAAATATAAATACAAATATTAAAAGTACTATAAACAATAAACCCTCCTAGGCAAGTTAAACCTCTCTTTCCATTGCCTCGCTCTCAAAAAAAAAGTTTCAATAGCTACTTTCTATTACCCTCTCGCTCTCTCTAAAAATTGTTGCACAGCTCTTACTGAAAATTCAATCCCTATTTTCTTATGCTCAAATTTGATTTAGTTCTTTTGGGTGAAAAGGTAAGACCCTAACATTCTCATAATCTCATTGTTATTTTTATATTTTATGCTAGTATTTTTTGTATTTCTTTAAATTGAATAAAGATTATTACTTTAAATTTGTATATTACCGAATTGCCGATTAAAATAATGCAATAGGAAATTAGAAATTGGGAATTCGTATTTTGATGTTCATTATTCTTTTTTTTTCTAAAATAATTTATATTAGTGAATCAAAAATTTTTGTGGTATGAATTGAAAAAAAAACCTCCATGATCATCATGAGAAAAGTACTTGAAACTAGAAAGACAAAAAACCAGCTCTGTTCTAGCTATACACATTCAAATTCTAATAAATTGAAAACTTTTGCAACATGAATTGAAAAGAAATTTCTTCTGGCACAATACTAACCACAAAAAGAGAACAAAAAGCTATAACTTGCTATGTACACCATCTTGATCCTAGGGAAACAAAAAGCTAAAGCTTTGGTACCTAAAAAATTAGCCATGTAAAAAAAAAAAAAAAAAAAAAAAAAAAATTTTTGCAACATGAATTGAAAAGAAATTTCTTCTGGCAGCATACTTAAACCACAAAAAGAGAACAAAAAGCTAAAACTTGCTAATGTACAGCCACTGATTCCTAGGAACAAAAGCTAAAGCTTTGGTACCTAAAAATTAGCCATAAAAAAAAAAAAAAAAAAAAAAAAAAAACATAATGACAAGAACAGCATGAAAAAATCATTTTAAAATTGACAAAAAGTTCGTAGATTAATGGATTACTGTTGCCTAATGGTGTATCAATATTCATGAAATTTTTATTGTGATTATCTAAACTAATTAGGTAATAAAGATAATTGATTATTATGGTCTTAAATTTTTTAGGTTAGAGCTCATGGTATTAAATCTTTGAGGAGTTGTTTTATTCTAGTGATTGTTTCAATCTTTAGAGTTTGCAGCGATTTCTAGGCATTTTGAGTTTCAAATTGCATGCCTACTATATATAAAATTTTATTTTAGTGGTCAAGTTATAATCTTATTTTTATTTCATTTTAGCTTTTGTAAGCAGCAAGTGGGGCCTATTTGTAACACCAATTGGTTGTTGTCTCACAATATATGGCAACCCAACAAACAAGGCTAGCAACAAGGTGCGCAAAATACTAAATTAATTCTCATTTTATTATAATCTTATTCTAATTCTTTTGATTTAAATCATTGGATATCTTTTATATTGCCTTAAACTAATTTATTTAAACAACTTCTAATCTTTTTTATGTTTTATTCATTCTATTTAATCTTCTATGCTAAAGTCACAATAAAAAAAATTAATTATGAAATGCGCTACTCTTTGTAACAATCAAATAAATTAGTTAGAAAATTCAATATAATTGGAATTTTTAAATCATTTAATTTAATCCCACTTTATTGTTTTTATTTAATTAACATCATTATGCCATAATCTTCTACTTTCCATTTATTCTTATTTTGTAGAAACTATACAACTCTCAACTGTTAATTTGTTAGATTTATGGCTAAAATCAAAACTATTGATTCTTTTTTTAAGAGAAAGATTGATGATCAACTAGGCATGGCCGCCGATTCATTTTGAACCAGAACCGAACCGTACTGTAGATGAACTGAAACCGGACCGGAACCGTTGGTTCAAAGTTTTGAACCGGAACCAGCAGTTCAAGAGCCAGTTAAGGTTTATGTAAATGTTAAAATCTGAACCTGAACGGCCCTGAACCAGCGGTTAACCGACGGTTCCAGTGCGGTTCAAATCGAAAATTTTCTATTTTTATTTTCAAAATAATAATCACTTAACTTATTTTATATATCTCTAAAAGTCTCAATAATATTTTACTATATACTTTACTTAAGATTTTTAAAAACAAATACATTTATGTTAAAAATCTAAAAACTAAAATGGTAAAAAAATTATTTATCTAAACTTTATTTTTTTAACTTTTTTACCTTTAAATTGTTTACTCAGTATAAAATTACATTCTTTTGAAGCATTTTTTTAAAATTTTCTTTATAATTTATTTAATTAAATAACATTTAACAAAATAAAGTTGATAATGTTATTTGATATTTTAATTTATTTAATTAATAACATTTAAACAAAATAAAGTGATAATTTATTTGATTATTTTGTAAAATTAATTAATTTTATTCTTAGAGTATGAGCATTCTAAAATTTATTTAAAATAAAATTTACCAATATTTTTTAAACTCATATTAATATTTTTAAAAGAAAGATGTAACATTAGAACCATTTTTTAAAAAAAAATATATTGCCGGAAACCGTGATCGGAACCGCCGGTTTATCGGAATGCATCAGAACTGGCTAGAACCGGAACTGGACCGGAACCGACGGTTCAAGGGTCGCTTCAGGTTCAACATTTTAAAAATTTTGAACCGGCCATGCCTATGATCAACATGAAAGTGTACCTTCTACATCAATTCAAATGACTATTAGTACTCATGAAAAAAGTCATTCTAAAAGTCTTAGAATTGATATTGAAGAAGATAATGATAACGATATAGAACGTGATCTAGGATTACGACGTAAAATTTGAGAGTTTCCAGTCAATGAAACAAATGAAATAAGAAGAAAATATCTAAAAGAGGGAGCATATCAAATTCATCTTCAAAATTTTCCTTGTTTTGATTCTGAAAAACATCCTTGTAGATTCTGTGCTGCATGGTTTAATGTGTTTCCATGGTTAGAATATTCTGTTGCAAAGGATGCTCCATATTGTTTTCCATGTTATCTATTTGGCAGGGCACTTTGTGGTCATCCTGGAGCTGATGTGTTCACTGTAAAGGGATTTCGTAATTGGAAAAAAAAGTCAATGATGGAAAGAATTGTGCATTTCTTAATCATGTTGGAGATGATCCTTGTTCACTAGAAAACGATGCAATGCAATGCTATAACACTTTATTGAATCAACTAGAACATATTTATAACATTATAAATGTGAAATCTGCAGAAGAGAAACAAAAAAATACATTGAGACTTAAAACTTCTCTTAATGCAATTCGTTGGTTAACTTATCAATGTTGTGCATCTAAAGGTGATGATGAGTCATTAAATTCTAAAAATTATGGAAATTTTCTAGAAATAATAAGACTGTTAGCTTCATATAATAAGGATGTAAGCAAGTTGTCTTGCAAAATGCCCCATATAATTCTCAATGGACTTCTCCTAAAATTCAAAAAGAGCTCCTACACATCCTTGCAAGTAAAGTTCGCAATCATATTATTAAGGAGATTGACGAGTTCAAATTCTACATTATTGTTGATGAAGGATGTGATGAATCAAAAGAAAGCGATTGGCTATTCTTTTGAGATTTGTTAATAAAAATGATTTTATCAAAGAACGACGTTTTGATTTGGTGCATGTTAAAGATACTACAGGAGTAACTCCTAAAAATGAATTATTCAATGTATTTGCTCAACATTGTCTTGATATTCAAAATTTGCATGGTCAAAGATATGATGGTGCTAGTAACATGCGTGCAGAGTTTAATGGTTTTCAAGCATTAATTCAAAAGTACTTTCCATATGCACATTATGTGCATTGTTTTGCTCACAAGTTAGAAATTTTAATTATTTTTTTTTAATTTTAATTTGTTCATAAATTATTTTATTAATATGTTGTTATAATATCATTTACAGATTACAACTTGCACTTGTTGGTGCCTCTAGAGAGCTTATCCCAATTCATCAATTTTTTTCAAACTTGACTTTTATAATAAATCTTATTTGTAGTTCAAGCAAACGACATGATGAATTGGAAGCTGCTAAACTAAAAGAAATTGCATACTTGTTAGAATTTGATGAATTAGAGACTGCTGGAGGGGCAAATCAAAAGAACAACTTTAAAACGAGCTGGTGATACTCACTAGAGTTCTCATTTTGATTTTGTTTGCAGTTTGATTGCAATGTTTGATGTGACTTCTTCAGTTATTCAAAATATTATTAAAGACGGAGCCATTTACTCCTAATGTGGAGATGCTGATAGTGCTTCTAATTTAATGAACTCATTTGAAATTTGTCTTTATTTTACTTCTAGTAAAAGAGATGATGGGAATTACTAATCTTCTCTGTGATGCTTCACAACAACAATCTCAGGAGATTGTAAATGTCATGGAATATATAGCAACAACAAAAAATCTAATTCAACAATTAAGAGAAGATGGTGGATGCTCTACTCAAAAATGTCAATTTATTTTGTCAGCAGCATCTTATTGATGTTTCAGATTTTAATGCTCCTTATATAGCACATCGGGGTCATGCTCGTCACCATTGAGCATCATTATCGAGTAGACATATTTCTCATTACCATAAAATAACAATCGCAAGAGTCGAATTATAAATTCAATGAGGAGACTATAGAGCTTTTATATTTTTGCTCATCTTTGATTCCTAAAAATAGATATAAAGCATTCAATATTGATAATATTTGCAAGCTTGTAGAGAAATATTATCCTGTGGATTTCATTGAGCAAGAGAAAATAAATTGAGGTTCTAGCTTCAGCATTTTATTTGTGATGCATCGCATGATCTAAATTTGAAATCTCTTTCTAGAATGTCTGATCTTTATAGAGCATTATCAGCAACAGAGAAATCAAATGTCTATCATTTGATTGATAGCTTGATTCAGCTTGTATCAAGTCTTCCAGTATCTATTACTACTACAAAATGAGCCTTTTCAGCAATGAAGTTGGTTAAAACAAAACTGCATAATAAGATGGAAGATGAGTTTCTTGCAGATAGTTTAATTGTCTATATTGGAAGGAAAATTGCTGAACTTTTTTATTCAGATTCCATCATCGATGAATTCAAGGGTTTAAAAGAACGTTGAGGAGCATTATAAAAGAGGTATGTCATTCTTCTAGCATTTTTTTATTTATTAATTTGAATTATTCTATACTTAGAATGTTAAATATGCATTATGAAATGTAAAATATGCATTATCAACTAGTAGAAAAATATATAAATTTCAAATTTCAAATTTGGTCCCCGCAATTTCTTATTCAAGGTCCGCCCCTGCTTGCTACTAAGGAAATATATAGTCTTTTCGCAAAAGACTAAAAAATGGGCTTGGTTTATTTTAGTTTTTCAAATCGATTTTTTCTTATTAGACCTTATTTTTGAAAAGGGATTTTTGTTAAAAAAGTTCTTACTTTGGTAAGAACTTCATTTTTAGAGTCGCCACCCTCTTTAGGAAAAAAAATTCACGAACTAACATTTTCTTTGGAAATGACTAATTCTGTTTTAACTAGAGACTGGGTAAGGGAGTTAGGTACAGTTACAGGAAGGTGTTAGGTACTCGGACCACTCGGTTAGAAACCGGCCTCCTTCGTTGTCCATTCATTCACAATCTCAATAATATGACTAACATTAATTGAGGTGAAAAGCGATTTTTAATACAATTTTAAAACATGGCAATCATGAACAATAACATTTAAGTAAAGCATAAAACATAAATAAGCAAAGAAAGGGGGGAGGAGAAAAGAATTACAACCAATAGCTTTCTTTACAGTCTACCCATCAACCCATTAAAATTTTCCAACCCAATAATATTACGAATAAGCAACTCATAGAATCCACTTTGGACGCTTACATAATGCCCATAAATACAAAAGCATTAAATGAATAGAAGAAGCAAAACACAAGTAAACATCAACATTCACAGAACAGTAATCACAATAATATTCTACAAAAAAATGCTATTTAGTGACCAAAAAATCGGTCGCTAACACTTTTTTCTATCGCTAAAACATAAATAGCGACCAAACTGCGACTAAAACAATTGGTCGCATAATTTTTTGTCACTAAACTCTTAGTGATCAAATATGGCGTCCGTCGCTAATTAGCGACTACCACATTGGTCGCTAATATTGCAAACGCGGTCGCTGAATCAATTTATCCCATTACATACAAAGTAGTCGCTAAACGGTGTGGTAGCTATTTCGTCGCTAGTTCTGTCGCTAATTCTATTGTCAATTGATCGATATATTTATCTCCAATTACTTTTTAAAATATTGTGAGCTGTCGCTATTTTATTTTCAGAATAAAAAAATAAAATTTAAATTTTTTACAATAAAAATTTTTCACCTGTAAATTATGACAATATATGCTGATTCAAGTAATTTAGACAAACAATCACAGCAATGAAAAAACAACTAAATTATAAAAAAAAACATTGTTATTAATGTGTGAAGATAAATGTACAAATTATACTGTAATATATACAGAATAAACATGCTAATAAAAAAGAAGTTTAAGGTGGGGTATGATTTGCAAGGTCTGTAATGAGACTCTGAGAAGCAAGCATAGTGGAAGAAGCCGGGGGATCAGAGTGATCTATCGGTGCAGAGGGAGCTGGCGGTGCAGTAGGTCGATCTCAAGCATACATATCCATCAGCTGTTGCTGCTACAATATAAACTGTGATATCTGTTAGTACTTAAGCTGAGCTCGTAAATCCTGAATCTCCTCGGCACGTGCCTTCGGCTTAGCTAGTGTGGCTGTACTCGCTAAAGCCCCATGCGTGTGAATATAACAAATGTCAGACTGCGAATCAATATCGTACGCTTTTCTCTTCTTCTTGCCTCCTGCAGCCTCGAGATAAAGCTGCAACTCATCGATCGTATGCTGCTTACCAGTCTGATCCTGAGATGCAGTAGCTTACTCTTTCCCAATAATATAGTTATCCTTACAAGTATAGAACACGGCAGGATAAGAATAATGCAGAAATATTCAAATTTAGATGGAAAAATAAAAAAATTCCCAATTTTCCTTACTCTAATAAGCTCGACATGCTTATCAATAAATGTCACCTCATCATGGTCCTTCATATATGTAAATGTAAAGAACTCCATGGGAGTAGGCTAAACGATTGAACTTCTTGGCCTACATTACATTTCATAAAATGCAAACATTTCAAATACATTTAATAATAAAGCTTAAAAAATGAAGCTACATAAAATTCTATAAGTGGATTCCAATTTCTTAGTAATCTCAGCTGCTGAAATGGAACCAACAGTGTGCCGAGATGGACCAGCTCCTTCACTACCCAGCTCACTGAGCTTATTATGAAACATAATCTCTCGCTTCCTCACAGACTCAGGATCTGACCACTCCTTCTGCTAATTAGCCCAAACCTCGTCCGAAACACACTTCTACTTCTTTCCTGTACTCCGCATCTTGTACAGGAAGTCCGAGTAACGCTCCGCCGACTTTGTCTCCCAAGCTTTCTTAAATATTGCCTTTGTAGCATTTGCCTCCTATGTGAACTCCTTCTACAATAAATATAAACAGAAACATTTTTATACGAGATTTCACAATCATTAAGTTTAATTCATGTTTAAAGTAAGAATATTTACCAAAAACTCTTCCCAGTAGAACTTTTTAGCCTCTCCTACTATACCTCCCTAAGACCAGCCATCTTTCTCCAAATGAAGCTTGAAGATCCTCATAATGGCTTAGGAAGCATCAGATGACGGATGGAAGTTGTCAAATAGAATAGAGAAAAATAGAATTATTTCATAGTTAGAAGCATAAGTATATGTTATATTTATAATAACAATGGGCAAAATATAAGATTAATTGTTTGTTGTCACTTACCGTCCTTTCACGATCTTTAATTTTGGTCTAGCATCTCCCTCAACTATAGAAAATAAGCATTAGTAGAAATGTCAATGTTAACATACTAATATATAAAAGTACAAAATTTCACAATAGTAAATTGTATATTACCGGGTGGAGGGGCTACTAATGATGATGGAGTCGTAGCAGCTGGTGTAGATGGTGCTACAGCATCAGAAGTATGTGGAGGAGGGATAGGAGGTAGTGGAGATCGCGTGACTATAAGAGTGTCACGTGCTATGCCACGACCACCTTGTCCTTGAATACCTCGACCCCGTCCCCCTCGTACAGAGTCCTCGACCCCCCTGCCCGTATCCATCTGAACAAGAAGAAGGGGATTTGCAATACAACATAGTAATTGACATAAGGTTCAAGTTTATACAACATGGTCACTACGCATAAGGTTCTGAATTTTGGAATTAATATATACTAATGTTTTCCCCCCGGAGAAAATCGAAAAGGGTCTTTATATTTATTTTGGAAAAGGAGGTGACAAAACCATTTTTTGGATATGCGATGCCGATAAATCGATATGATGCGATAAATCGGTCTTACAAACTTTTTAGTTCGCACCCATTATTTCGGCAAAATGGGACCGTTTTTTCAATTTTAATTTATTGAAACTCCATTTTAACCTGTTTTATTCAAGGCCATTTTATTTTTAAAAAACTGGTCAGGCGTACCAAGTACGATTCTAGGTAAGGGAATTGGGTACGTCGGCCTGTTGGAAGCCGACGCCCGGATAAACCGGCTTCTTTTAACCTACGATTTCTAATTGGACTTCATTTTAGAAAAACCGATTTATTTAAACCCAACCCGAATAAATCGAACCGAGTTCCTATGTGGAAAATTAATTAACTGTCCCAATTAATTCATCCATTGCATTCATCACAAATAAAGCATATCATTCACCATCCATCCATAACACATATTAAAGTAAAATAAGAGACCCGCTCTTGCCTTATGGTTAAAGGAAGCCTCCAGAACGTAAAACTAGAAAGCCCACCGACAACGGCGGCTCAGGCAGCCCGGCCGCTGGGTCTGGCGGCCCACGCCGCTGGACCGGGGCAGCTCCGGCCGCCGGCCTCGGTGGCCCAGGGTGCCGAGCCCAGTGGCCCAGCCGCCGAGGTCCAGCAGCCGAGCCGCCGAACCCAGCGCTCTTGTCATTTATTCTAGAACTTAGAACAGTTGTGTCACGCGGGTGTTCTATGAAAAACAGTCGCGTGACAGAACTCTAGTTATTGTCCTGGATATTGGAATAGTTGCGTCACGCAGCTGTTCTATGAAGAACAGTCGCGTGACGGAACTCCTAACTATGTGACGGAACTGTTCGTGATTTATTTGAAATCCTCAGGCATATTGATTATTCATTCGAAGCAAAACATTAAATACAAATATGAAGACAAAATAGAAACTGAGTACACGAACAGCTGCGTCACGCAGGTGGTCCAGTCCAGGTTAAGGGCTTTTGAGTTCGCGTAGTAGGTGGGAGCTGCGTGACGCGGCTTGCCCTGGTCCACAATACCATTCAAAATTGCTTTTTTTACGTTTCTTATTTATCAACAGAGGTTTAATACAACTCGAAAACACTCAGAGATGGGCAAATGTAGCTTAATCCAAAACAAACTAACTAAATACTAAGAAAATGAAGACTTTCATAAAAAGGTATTCAAAAATGCAAAGACTGGTTTAGATGAATTACTAAAACTCAGATTGAAGGATTGATACGATATGGTTGATCTATGGGATGAAGCTTCACGATTCCAGAAATGTTCAATTACCCAATCTTAGCAAATAAAACCTTTCTTTTTATCTTTTTATTTTTCCTCTCTTTTCTTTTTATGTCCTTTTTTAATAATTTTTTTATTTCAATCTATGTGCCTAATGGCTTGATCTTCCTCAAGGTTACTCACTGGAGTCTTTGAGGAAAACCCTAGCCGCAATCGTTTCCTTTTTGTCTAAAATGCCTTAGTCTTTTGAGAGAAAAAATGAGGAAAGTTTCAAAAGTCCCGTTTTTGCTGTGTAATGCAGTATTTATATGGCTAGGGCAACAGGGCAGTTGCGTCACGCAGGTAGGAGCTGCATGACGCACCCGCAAACCTGCGTGACGCGACTTACTTTTTGTACAGTTGCCGCGTATCCATACAAACAGTGCAGGCCGTTGCACGGGCGACGGGCGCGGCGCCAGAGGTGTCAGTCCTGTTAGAGCCAGCGTGACGGACAGCTAAGAGTGCCGTCAGTCAGGTCTACTGCGTGAATGCAACCTAACAAAGGGTCAAGCTCCTTTGGGCGGTTTTAGATTCTTTTTGGTTCAACCACTCCTGATTTATCGTGATACCCGGTCCCTTGTTACTCATATCATCATTGGGTCAAGTGGAGGCATACAACCACAGCGTTCAACAGTTTGCCCCCCACTTTATCATTAATTGTATACACGCTTAATGTTTAAAGTGGTCTATTGACGCGCTGTCTTTCAAAGGCAATCCTCTCGAAGCTTCGTTTTTTTACTAGGCTTTGAAAAAATGTTGAGTCAATCATCTGATTACCTCCTAAAGCTTCGTTGATTGGGCTTTGTTGCTTCATGTAATCTGAAGAGACATCCTGCAAGCTCGGTTTGATTTGGCTCGAGAATTTGATTTGTTGGCAAAGTCTTCGAAGCTCATTTTGATCGGCTTGAAGAGCTTTGATCTGGCCACCCCCTCCTAAGCTCGGTTTGATCGGCTTTGTCGGCTCCAGTCGGTTTTAAAAAAGGCATCTTCGAGGCTCGGTTTGATCGGCCCGAAAGACATTGATTTGATAACGAAGTCTTCAAAGCTCTATTTGATTGGCTTGAAGGACTTTGATCTGGCCACCTACTCAGCTCGGTTTGATCGGCTTTGTGGGCTCCAGTCGGTTTTGAAAAAGGCATCCTCGAGGCTCGGTTTGATCGGCTCGAGAGATATTGGTTTTACCCTAGTCAACTTCGCAACTCAACATCATTGACTGGGGGAAGAAGATTTCAAACAGCTTCGCAATACATCATCACTGTTTTGAAATTGTGTTTTTGCCTAGCTTCGCAATGCACCATCACTAATCAGCAGGACTATCGGCTCGAAAAACCATCATCGGTTGGACTGAAAGAAATTGTTCACGAGAAAAAGACGAGTACTGTCGCGTTTTGTACGAACAGAGCTTGCTTTCTGTTGAAGGTATTGGAAACTACATGTTCCCATGCAAAAATTCTTATTAGGCAAAAGGTCATACTTTTGCCCTGAGTCGGAATCCCAGCCTAGAAACAGAATATTCACTTTTTATAAACGCATTATTATTATTTTTGTGAAAATTTTATTAGCAGGAAAGACTTAACAAAACTGTTACCTGCATTTTTCAAGTATATCCTTTATGATATAGTGTTTAAAAGGGAACTTGCCTGAGGGTAATATGGATAATTTGATGTTCCTGACCCCGGTGCGGTAGGTTGATGAAAGTTGCAGCCGTATATGAGCCGTACATCGATGTCATGTCGTCGGAATGGGTCGTCGTGAGCTTTTGAAATGGGTCGTGTGGGCCTATTGGGCTCGAAAAGGGATAACAGGCCCAGTGCTCTTGTTGGGCCCGGTTGAATGGGCTTCGGCCCAGCTAGTTTTACTATAAGTAGCTTCCTTCTCAATCGATTCAATTTCACTTATTCACAAACCCTAAGCAATTGGAAATTCTCTTCTTTCCCTCAGAACTGTTCAGTGCTGAAAAGAATGTCTCAAATCTCAGAATCCTGCTTCTGCCTTACACTCGGAGATGGAGGGTTCTCGGGGCCTGCCCGATATTCCTATGTTTGACGGTGAGCCGGTGTCCCGTGAGCCGGACCGCTAACCCGGGACGCGACCATTCAGCTCCTTCGTTGCCGGGTTTGGCATTTCAGTCCGGTACGAAACCGAGTCAGATGCGTGGCTTTCGAGTCCGAGTGTAAGTACAAAATTTTTTCTTCAATTTTCTGTTTTACTGCTTTTAATTCCCGTAACTGTAGCAATAGGATTATTTTTCACTGTTTGCGCTTGCGTCGGCAGTCGCGGTCACGCAGGTAAGGAGTTGCGTGGCGCGGTTGTTCTTCATGAACAGTTGCGTGACGCAGCTGTTCTTGTGGGAAGGTTGCGTGACGCCGGCGTTCGAGACGCAAAGAAACCCTAAACTTGCCTTGAACCTTAGGATTAATCTTTTTGACTGTGTTTAGACCTTGAATTTGTTAACTTTTAATGTTGATAACCTGGACGGCTCGATTTTGCCCTGTAATTGACAAAAATAGTAAAAATGTTAGTAAACCCAAAGTTTAAATTAAACTGGCTGCGTACCTTTCGACAGTTGCGTCATCGCAGCTGCTCATGAAGAACAGCTTGCGTGACGCGACTGTTCGTCAATGAATGAGGGTCTCGAACAGTTGCGTGACGCGGCTAGGAGATGCACGTGGCGGCGACTTTTGTGGCGTGACGCATCCGTTCTTGGGGCCACATATGTTGAACAGTTGCGTGACGCGACTGTAGAGTGGCGTGACGCGAGTGCTGAGATGCGCTACGCAACTGTGCTTCTGATTGCGCAACTTGGGTAAAGCTGTGCGGCGCGACTCCGTAGACGCGTGATGCGACTGGGAACTGCGCGACGCAGCTATGGTTCGAACCAGTACTCGAGTTTTTGTTCCTCCTGTCATAGAAAAAAAATGAGCAATTATTAGTCTTACATTTATTGAAATTGAAATTTACTTACAGGTGAATCTGGGCAAGGCCCGCTCAGGCGGATCGGCTCTGGATGCTCTGCTTTCTGGGATCTGCTGGACCTCCTTGCGAGCTCGGGTTGTCGCTGCAGGTTTCAGGGATTATGCCGCGGATTGCGCCGCACACAGCCTCGTTTCCCGCCCGCTAATGCGATATCACTGATGGGCGGTGGAAAGACTGACCACATTTCCCGTGTTCGGGTTGGAGAGATGAACCCTCACTCGTGGATTACGCTGCCATTACCGGGCTTACGCTTCACTGGCCCGGTTTCCACTAGATGCTTCGATATCAGACGGCTGCCATCGAGCTCCGCTTGTGCGCTCCTTGCTTCGTGGTTACTTACAGACTCGTACACCGTGCAGGATGTTGGTTAGCGGAGATGGTTTTCGGTTTCTGGGTCCGAGAGGATTAGGACCCGGTTGGAGGCTTTGGAGGGAGTTGCGGGGTATGTCCGACCTGCTGCCTGCGTATACTCGTCGCGAGGAGAGGGACCAGGCTGCTCGGTCCTTCTTATTCTATATCATTTCATCCCAGCTACTGTGCACCTCCCAGAATAAGGGAGACCCTGTGGTGCTGGCATGTCTTTGGGATCTGAGCCAGGTCGGATCCTTCGACTGGGCCACACTTGGTTTGGCTCACCTCTATCACGGTTTGGATGTCTGGACCCGTGGTAGCGGTGAGTCGAACTGGCTATTCATCTGGCCTTTGGAGGTACCACACTTTCACCTTTAATCCTTTTTCTTTTCTTCTTTGATCCGCTGTTCCCAACCGTTTAACTAACTAATGTTATTTTCTGTCTCTGTTACAGGTGTGGTCTTACGAGTATTGCATCTACCCGGGCGGCCCTAGCGGTGACTCTCCCATCGAATCCAGGAGGATTCCTCGCTATCTGGCCCACTACCACCATACTTATGCCAGTAGCGAGGATCCTGAGTACTGGCGGAGCTTCCTTAATGACCAGGAGCTGTCTGATGTGAGTACAGAAAGAATCTCTGAATCTGAATCTTTAAACTTGTCTCTTTTTTATTTTGACGCACAACTAATGCTGATGTTCTCATGCATCATCATTTTTTTTTTTTTTGCAGCTATCCTTGGAGCCCATGGGAATTGTGAGGCCTGGAGGACCTAATCCGGGCCGGGAGTGGCTGAGTATACACCGCGGTCGAGGCTATTGACTGCGATGATACTAGGTTGAACCGGTATTTCTTAGGAGAAGAGAGTCCTTCGAACACCGGCTCCGATGTCTCCAGCAACAGCGGCGAGTGCCTTTATGCCCCTCCTCGGCATATGTGTCTGCTGGAGGAGCTTGACTCAGGGAAGGACCTGGAGGTTAAGTAAGGTAGAGTATAGAGGCTTCTCGGCGAACGATTTCCTGTCCGCCGGTGATTTTCCTTCTTACTTTGCCTCTCGGATGCAGGCTCGACTTCCGAGGTTCTCGAGTATACCCATGTAATTCATCTGGTCTTCTGCCTTGTTTACCATTCTCTCTGTTTTCAAACCACTGATGCCGTTATTCTCTGTAACTTAATGTAGGAGCGGAAGACGCACAAGACTGCGGCTCACTATCGTGCTGAGGCGGTGGCTGAGGCGGGTGGTGCGGTGGCTCCGGCTGGACCGGTCGGCGTAGTACTGGGTGACGTGCCGTTCCCACCAGATATGGAGGTGGTCTTGGACCCTTGGACCCTGGTCTAGGTTTGGATCTGGCATCGTCATTCCTGATAATCTTCGAACAGGCTCCCTCCTCTGGTACAGCTGGATCCCTGAGCAACTACTAACACATGTAAAAAGTCAATAAACACGGAATTTACAAGGTTAAGAAACTTTTACCTGAATATTCCTTTTTTAATGGATTTTTAATTGTTCGGCAGGTGCCGGCTCAGAGGTATCAAAGAGATCTGCCAAATGAATCGGGTTTGCCCGATCCTACAATCGGCCGGCTTTACTCCGAGGACCATGAGCTGGTATAATTTTAATACATTTTTACCTTTTTGCTTTTCTTATTTATTTCGGTAACCTTTCTTCACACATGCTTGTCTTTACAGGAGCTGGAGAACGGGAGGCTTGCGGAGGCATCAGTCCGCCAGTCGAAAAGTTTTTTGGCCGTGAGCCGGCTGCAGGCAGAGGGCTTCGGACGAGACTAGAGGTTGAGGGCATCCCGCTCGAATCTTCTGATGAGGATTTCTGATGAGGATGAGGATGGCTCTTCTTCCGACGACGCGCCACCATCGCCACCTCCTCCGGCCGTTGCTGGTCCCAGCCACAGGCGACGGTAGTCCAGTTGCATGTCTCCTCCATTTTTTGAACATTTATTAGTTTTCTAGTTATTATACATTTTTTTGGATGGTTGTACAGTCATATCCGCATTTTGTGATATTATCTGTATTTTTATTACTTTGTCGTATGTGTTTATGTTTTATAATTGTGAAGTCTTATTCCTGCAAAAATAAATCACAAACACAACACGAAATACACAATAACGATGTCCCATTCGTTTATAAAAAATGGTTCACCTTATTAGCAGTTAGTGAATCGATTTATTGTAAATGAATATATGAAATGAAATGAATAAAGGAATAAAGCATAAAATAATGAATTCTTAACGTGGAACCAATGATCAAAAGTCAATTTCCTAAACACAAAGCGTACTGTAGTACTTACCGTGATGGGGGCGATCCACTTCAGTGAAATGCAGACGTAATGGCTCAACCATCCTTTCTCGATTAACGGCAATCATAAGACTCAACTTCCTTATTGTACAGGCCGTCCTTCTTATTAATCAAATGCAGGTTTGAATGCTCAACCGCCCGAATGGACTATTCAGGACTGTTTCTTTCAACTACTCTGAAGATTGACTATTAAGTTGAGTTGATGATGATGTTTCCGCGCCATCGATTTTTCTTCACTCTCTTATAAATATGAGTTTCGCTTCACACCTCCTTCCCGTCCAGTGTCCAAAGCACATCGATTTCTTAAGTGATTTTCTTCCATGGCCTTTAGAAGCCAAGTCTCATCTTTTGTCCAATCCATTTCTGACGACCTATAGCAGATTCCTCCTATGGATCAACTTGCCTGGTTAAGATATTTCAACGACCTAAAACCTAACCATGACTTCTTATCTTGGCTCGTTACTCATTTCAATCCGAACACCATGGTTTTCTGGTTTGAAGACTCTGAAGTAACTCCGACCTACGAGGAAATGTGCGTCGTAATGGATCAAGGAAATGTTGCGCCGTAATGGATTGCATCATCCTGAGCTAAAACGAAACCCCGGCTTGCCCCCAGGTCCTAGGTATGATCCTAGCTGATATCATAGCCTTGTGCCCGGTTACCTTCCGCGATGGCATAAAACGTGGATCAAGGTCCTTCCTTTGGAAAACCTCTTTCTTGAACAGGGTTTTGTCCACTTTTGATCTAGATCTACCCTGGATCCGACCTTGCTGTTTCTTGTTACTGGAATGTGTATGCCATGAAGAACCGTCAACCGCGGAGTTGGAGATTTCCGACTTCTGACCGTTGGTGCGCGACATGCAACTGCACCATCGTACTGTCTATAATGAATGATCATGGGAGAAACAATGTGCTGGGCTAGAGATATCGCCCTTCACATTACTGACTTCAATTGTCCATCACCCGCGCGGTTGTCCATTGCTTATTGCAAGCCTGGGCTCTGGACAAGTTAAGCCTGATTCCTCCGGTTTCCTGCCTCGTTGATTCGCGACCTAACGGGGCTGCCGTTTCATCTCGGTCGGTCTCGAAGACGCTTCGATTTTGGTGGTAACCCTACCATTCGGTGGACTTGTCCTTGGTGGAGGATTAGACTGGTCACGACTGGGAGTATAAATCTAAACTATGTGTTATATGCCAGTCTAGACCGTTCCATGGCCTATTTCATGGCCTATTTCCCTGACAGGATCAGCCGCCAGTATGGGATGATGCAGCGTGTTCCCAGAGTCCATAACTTTGAGAGTGGTCTGATAACACCACATCTTTTGACCAATCTAGTTGACCGTTGGCGAAATCGAAACACCATGTATTTAGACGAAGAAGCGATGCAGGATACCGTGACGCCCGCATATGCCAACTGGTTCTTTACCCCATGATGATACCATGCTCTGTGAAAGTTGGTCTTTTCTGATAGGCCCCACTAGAATAAATTGTTGCTTTTCTTTTGTACTCAAGCCATGAACTTTTATCTAAATGTATCTGCTCTCCTTTTAACCAATGGTCTTGACGATTCTGTCTTTATTAATGTCTTTATTAATTCCTGCTTTCTGCACATGGTGAATCAATAACAGACAACAAACTTTTTTCTTTCGAAATTATGTTGTTGCGTTAGTTATTTGGGCCTCCCCCCCCTGCCCCCTTGGTTTAATAAATGGAAAGCTCAATAAAGAAAGATTAATCTAACAAGGATAAAAGCCTTATGCTGGAAACAACAGGGAATGGAGTGACTGTTCTATCACCTGTATATAATCAGATAAAGATTAACAAATGTAACTCCTTTAATGTTTATGCCCCCATGGACTTATGCAAAGTGTCACGGGTTTTTTTTTTTTTTATGGTTTTATTGATCCTTTTCTAAGGAAATCACTCGAGAAAATGACCCTTCGTCCCTCTGACCAACGTCTTAAAAAGAGTTCTGTTTAAGCGGGACCAACAACCAAGACATTTCAAACCAAATGAGTAGATCTTTGTTTAAATAAACAGAGAGGAAGGCCTTGCATTCTTCAACCACATCTCTGAAACAAGAAAAAAAAATTCTGAAATTCAAGAATTTTGTTAATCTTACTTCTTTTCGTCATTATACAGAAGTAGAGAAACTTTATTCTAATACAATGGTCATTTGCTCTAACTACTTGGTTGTTTATTCCCCTTCGAGTCAAGTTGATGGCATTGAGCAACCGGTCGCTAATCTGTCACGAACACATAGCATGAATTTCGCATTTTAGCTAAGCACCACGCGTTAATCCTTAGATTTTATTTTCATTTTGCATTTTTTTATGCTCTAATTTTTGTCTAGGCCGCCTTTTCGGGTTTTCAACCTAGCAAGCTCTTTTCTTGCCTAAGCCGCCCTTTCGGGTTTTCAACTTAGCTCTTTTTCTTTTTTTTTTCTTTTTTTTCTTTTTTCCCAGAGCGCCGGAAAAGGAAGTTTCTTCAAGCCCAGTTCTGTTACCTTTCGCACATCTTTGAACAGGATCTTTGACAGGATTCTTTTGACCTCCTTGTTCGCTGCTTCTACTGCACCATTAGCCTGAGGACGATAAGGAGAGGAATGGTGATGCTCAACCTTATATTTGTAAAGCAATTGGCCGACCTCTGCTTGAAAATGAGAACCATTATCTGTGACCATGTGATGGGGAACACCATAGCTACAGAAAATGTTCTATTTAATGAATCTTGCCACATGCTTGGCGGTTAGGATCTTATAAGATTGAGCTTCGATCCATCTAGAGAAGTAGTCGACTGCAACCAATATATACTGATTGCCGTTTGATGCTGCTGGCGAGATTTTACCGATGACGTCTATACCCCATGCAGAAAAAGGCCAAGAAGGAGTTGTTGGATGGAGTTCAACAGAGTTCGACAGCAGGTAAGGGCTTTTGTTTGTCGTCGTATTGGAAGCTTTTGCAACGGACACACATACCTGAACACGCAGTCGCCTTCCATTGCATCCAAAAAGTAACCTTGCCATCATGATCTTCCCTTGCCTAAGCTCATGGCCGGCTTAAACTGAGTACCAACAAAACTCCTTCATGGGAACCTTTCTCATTAAATGGGTCTTGTCCTCATTATGTCTTCTCCCTCTTTTTTACTCACACATCTCAACAACATCCCATCCCAAGCTCTTCTGTAGAGTTCACCATCAGCCAGGACGTAGTTCAGAGCTATTTTCTTTAAGACTACACGGTCTTCTTTCGTCCCATTATCAGAAAAAGTACCGTCTTTCATGTACCTCAGGATATCTGTAAACCAGGGTTCTTCCTCCGACTCCGCCTGATTCACGTAATGTTCTTGATAGCATGGGATATTGGCTGTAGTGATGATAAATGGCTTCTACGGAACTTTGCTTAAATCCTGCCAAGCCGACGCTAAGTTTACGCTAAGTTTGCCAAAGGCATTCTGGAATTCTTGTTATAGTTCTTCCTATGTTGAGGTGAAAGTGATCTTATTCAACACAATGCTGCTTTCTTCCAACAAAATACTCAACATAGGGCTTCACATTCTTTCCTCTTCTACCTCGTCCATTCTCTCGTGGCGATGCCGCATAAAACAAGTAAAGAATCTTCCCTTATTACTTCCGACCTCGCCTTAGCGCTTCGGACGCAAGAAGAGCTTCCATTCCCCATTGATGCACGCTCTCATATTCCTGCCATGTTATGTTAGTGGACTGGGAAACTATAGTCTCTTGCACATTGGTTGCGACTTCGCCCGTTAGGTGCTTTCTTATGACCATACCAGCTCCAGGCCTCCCATTCTGTTGGCCTGACCCATCAAAGTAACAACTCCAAGCTCAAAGTATAATCTCCAAATTCCTGTGTCGATATTCAGCAAATGTTCATCTGGAAACTCCAATTCCCAAGATTCGTCATCTGTCACAGGGTTTTCTGCTAGAAATTCCGCCACTGCTCGACCTTTGACTGTCTTTTTCATTACAAATTCCGCATCCACACTGGACATTTGAATCAACCACTTGGACAATCGTCCCTCTATAGTAGTCGTTTTCTGCAAGTACTTCAGTGGATCAATCTTGGAGACAAAAGTGACCTTGAAAGAATCAAAATACGACCTCAGTTTCTTTATCGACCACACTACACCATTACTACTGCCCATGCATGTTTTCTCTATCAGATTTGTATTTCTCTTCAACGGGTAGTAGTTTCTTACTGATGTAGTAGATAGCTTTTCTCTTACCTCAGCCCGTGGTTCGGCGTGCCATACCAAACCATGTGCTTCAACTCCTTTGGCGTCTTCTATAGATAGGTACAAGATTAAGAGGCTTCTCCTGATCTAGTGAACCTGAGCACCGGTGGATTCATCAGATATTTCTTTATGTGGCTCAAAAGCGCCGTTCCTTGGCAGTCCTTCATTCCCACTTAACTGCGCCTGATTCTCTTCAGTAACCTGATAAGATTGCGGAGCATAAGTGATAGAATACCTTTTGAAATCCTTGAAATAAACCTGCTGATATACTGTATTTTACCCAAGAAGCTTCTCACCTGACGTTCAGTTCTCGGCGGTTCCATATCTTGAATGGCTTTTATTTTGTCGGGGTCAATTTCAATCACGTTAGGTCCTACAACAAAACCTAACAGCTTTCCCTTCGTTACCCCAAATACGCACTTCTTGGGATTGAGTCTCAAGTTGTATTGTTTGACCCTTGCAAAGAACTTCTCCAGTATCTCTGCGTGTTCTTCCTGTGTTTTTGTCATGATCACCATATCATCTACGTACACTTCCAATCCTTTATGGATCATATCATGAAATAACGTGGTAGCCATCCTCTGATATGTTGCCCCGGCGTTCTTTAGTCCGTTGCCCCCGCCGTTCTTCAAGTCCAAAAAACGACATCAAACTCTATAGCCCAAAACGTTTCCCGAAGTCTGTGGTTGAAGCGCAGTCTTATGCTTATCCACATAGAGCCATCAGTATCTGGTTATATCTGGAGAATCCGTTCCCATAATAGAATAAATCCCCATTCCGGCAAGCACTGTCTATCCAAAAACATCTTATGTGCGGAAGGTGGAAAGTTCAGTCTTCCCCGGCGAGCTCTTGTTTCAGGTCCCTGTAGTCGACACAGACTTCTTATCTGCCATCCCTTTTTGAGCACCGGGACTATATTTGGCCAACCATATCCGGATTAAATCCTACTTCTTGAGCACAGGGACTATGTTTGCTAACCACTCAGGGTAATGCACTACCTCCAAGAAACCTACATCTAGCCACTTCTGAACCTCAGCCTTCATCTGGTCTTGCCACTCTGGTCTAACCCGCCTTCTTTTCCGCTTTACTGGCTTGATGTTCGGATCAGTAGGGATGACATGCTTTGTAATTGACTTATTGATCCCCAGTATATCAGCATAACTCCAGACGAAAACTTCTGAATTCCTCTTGAGACATTCTGAGTTCAAACTTAAAGTCTGATCCGATTTCAATCATTTTGGGATCTTCGGCGGTGCTTAGGTTAAATGCAAAATGATGCATTGCACTTATGTCAAATATGCGTGTGGTATAATCAATGCCATAAATATAACAATCAGGAGAAACAAGAAAATAAGTAATCAAAATTCATTCCCATTGATTGAAATAGTAAAGGAAATCCATCCAGATTGTTCTTAAAACAACATTCAGAAAAACAAAAAGCAGGATTAAAAGCTTGTTCAATCCACTCATCATAGCTAACTTTAATGGTTTCCGGGCGTCGGTTTACTATGCTCAGGAGGCTTAGTGATCTTCCCACTATCTATCAAATCTTGTATATTATGTTTAAGTCTGAAGCAATCATCAGTAGAATGGCCTTTGCATTGATGGTACTCACAACCCCGGTCCACAAACCTACCTCTAATAGGCCTAGACGGATCAATTGGTAATTTTGACAGCACACCATTCTTGATGCAGGACCTCATAACCGTGCTTAAAGGTCTACCTAAGTCTTCAAACTCGGATATCTTTCTTCACCCAATCAGAGTCAAGTGTTTGCTTCTGTTCATACCCACCATTTCTGTCATACCCACCATAAACTCAGTCCCCTCTATTAGCTGTTCCAAGGAAGGTTCGGGTGACTTGATCAGCTTCTCCTCATAATCAGTCATGAATATCTCCAAACCGGGATAGGCCTTTCCCCTACTCTGAAATCCCCCTTCAGCTTGTGGAACAAAGAAAATATGATTCAAATCTGACCCTCTCACTGGAGACTGAATCTCATATTTCTCCTTTTTCCTGTTCTCAGTATATCCCAATCCGCTCTTGTCTTGCTGCCTAGATGTAGACGAGAGAGGCTCAAATCTTCCTTGTAGCTCCCGGCCCAACCAAACCTTTGTCGTACTGCCATTGCATTCTCTTCATCATCTTCCTTGAGAAAGGACTCATTCGATTCACTGCACTTTTACTCTCAGTGGTGGGCGCATCAAGTACTGCCACCTGAAATCCTAATAAGGGCGCCGCCAGTTCTAAGCCCTCTACTGTTGCTACACTCAAATCTTCTTGCGCGTTAACTTCCAAAATGGTCTTCGGTCCGGCCGGACTGTTTGCAGTCCGGGAAAACTGGCTCTTTGAGCCTCAAAATTTGGGTATTCACAGGCAACCGCAGCCGCTGTGGCCGGCGGCGGCGTTAAGGGCGGCCGCCACCGCCGCGACCGACAGACTTTCTAGTTTTTTTTCGTTCCGGAGGCTTCTCCGGCCGGACTGTTTGCAGTCCGGGAAAATTGGCTTTTTGAGACTCAAAATTTGAGTATTCACACCACCATATTTGATGGCTCAAGCTCTGACTCTTCGATTTTAAACTTAGATAGCATCTTCAACGGACACACGCACAGTGCTGATCCGTTATCCACCATCACATTCCGGGTATCTCGTCCATTGACGGCGATCTGAATGTACAACGCTTACAGTGGTTTCTTCCTTCTGGCGGGAGATCTGAGTCAAAGAAAGTGACTTCGCCTATTCTTCGCTGTAGCACAGTGATCATATCAATACTTTGAATCCGAGCTGACACTCTGACAAAAGTCATGGCTTCAAGTAAAGCTTCTCTATGCTTCTTAGATGCTATCAGCAAGTCCCATATCGAAATGTTTGCTCTTGTTCTTTGCAACTGACTCAGTACCGAACTGGCGGTCACCCCACTGGGCATCTTATACTGACTGCTTTCTCCAACCTCGACGGTCTTTTTCTGCCCTTTCACTATCTCTTCCTCTTTCTTCTTTTCCTTTGGCTACTCTTCGCCTTTCTCTGTCATTTTCTTCTTTGTTCCATCAACAGCAATCTCCTTCCCCTTAGCCTGCATACTGCTCTCGGGATTGTATACTCGCCCACTCCCCTGCATAGGCGGGCACGCCCGCCCAACCTGGGCGACATGCCCGACCAAGCATGGGACGGGCACGCCCGCCCAGCCTGGCGGACACGCCCGCCCAGCCAGGCGGCAATTTGCCCGCCCTCGGGCGCGGGGCAGCGCGACCCGGGGTTGCGTTTTTCTCTATAAAAAGAGGCCCCGGGCGCCATTTTAGTACACACAGTCTTGTGTTGAATGTATACCTCTCTTCTCCCTTACGCTCTTTGCGAGTTCTTTTATCGCTTTCTGCATTCTTTATTTTATGTTTTATTGTTATCTGCCTTTCGTGTTTTTTCTTGCTTTATTAAGTTAAGTGGCCATTAAAACTCCATTTTAATTAATATTTCCCTTAACGAGGAGCTTAACCTGGAGTTAAGAAGCGGTCGGAGATTAAATCAGGTACACAAACTAAACTACGCCGTAAGTTAAACTTTGCCTATTTAATTTTAGCACTTCATGCATGCTTCTCTTCTACTCCTAATAATTCTACAACTGCATAAATGCATTCATATCATAATATAGGCAAGTAAATTGCCTCAATTAAAATATGATTAAGCTAAGTGCCCGGTTAATTAATAATCGTGGTACCAAAAGCTGAAATCCGACAATATTGGCTTAAAATACCTAGCTAATTAATAGTTGTGGTATGATTGCCTTTATTTCAAATGAATTCGGCTTAAGTCCAATTAATCAATAATTGCGACTAAGTAGCCTAAATTAATCACGTTCTTTTGGCATTAAATTGCCTACAATTGCAGTTTGATTAATTACTTTTGGTAAACAAATTGCCAATAAGTAAGATCAGTTATTTTTTAGCAATAAAACGCTTAAATCAAAGTTTTGGCAAAATACCTTAAAACTAAATCAATCTTTTTGGTTTTAAAGCCTTAAATCATTCAATTTTGGCGACAGTCGCCTAAATAAATCATCAATCAATTTTGGTAACATCTTGCCTAAATCGACAGTTTTTGCTAAAAGCTTTCAAATCAACACATTTTGGCTAAAAGCCTTTAAAATCAATTCTTCGGCAATTAAATTGCCTAAATCACAAAATGTTTTGGCTAAAAGCCTTAATTCATTTTTTGGCAAACAAATAAGTCCAATCAACATTTTTTTGGCACACAAATACTGGCACACAAATAAGTTCCAATCAACACTTTTTGGCAAATGCCTGAAAAAATTCCCAATTCTCTTTTGGCACCACAATCAACTCTTTGGCAAAATGCCTAAACAAAAATGCACAAAGCATACACACACTCATGCATAAAGCATATCCATTCAAAGCCCTTTTAAAAAGGCTTATGAACTACGTTGACTTTGATCTTCCATTCAAACAGAAGTACGTAGGCACGTTCGGGATTTAACCCCGGGCGGCAAATCGAAATCACTTAAACTTTTTATTGGTCCAATTGCATCATTTACCCTAAAGCATTCACTCATGGTTAGTTTCATCAACATGACATAGTCTCGGGATCCACCTCGGGTTCGTAGACCATGCCTTAACATTAGGTTAATTAATCTAGCATTCAAGTTAATTAAAATTGGAGTCACTTAGGGTTTTTTCTAGTTTAACCTAAAATAATTAAACAAGGTGGCGACTCATACATTCACGTGCATTTCTGCCCTTAATCACATGCATCCATATATGCTATGATATTTGGGGGAGGGGAAATAATTAAACAAGGTGGCGACTCACACATCACGTGCATTTCTTCCTTAGTCACATGCATTTCGCATGCCTTTGATATTTGGGGAGGGGTTCACAAAGGTAACGGATGGCAACATGATCGGTGTAGATTATTACCTTAGACCCAACCAAATAGGGGCGAAATTTGTCCAATGCCCATACTATTGCCAAGAATTCTTTCTCACTAGTTGCATAATTCACTTGGACATCATCCAAAGTCCTACTGGTGTAGTATATGACATGAGGCTTGTTATGCTTTCTTTGTCCCAGCATAGCTCCAAGAGCATAGTTGCTGGCATCACAAATTAGCTCGAAGGGTTTTGACCAATCCAGGGGCTGAACTATAGAAGTGGAAATTAAAGATTCTTTAAGAGTCACAAAATCACTCATGTAATCCTTATCAAAATCAAAAGGTGCATCCTTCATAAGAAGGTTGCATAAAGGCTTAGTGATCTTAGAGAAATCCTTAATGAACCTCCTATAGAAGCCAGCATGGCCAAGAAAACTTCGAATTTCCTTAACTGAAGTCAGAGGTAGCATCTTTTGAATCACTTTAATCTTCGTTAAATCTGCTTGTACCCCCTTCTTTGAAATAAGATTAACAAGTACAATCCCCTCTTGGACCATGAAGTGACACTTTCCCTAATTAAGCACTAAGTTTGCCTCATCAAATTGCTTCAAAACTTTAGAAAGGTTATTTAAACACCCATCAAACATTTTTCCATAAATAGAAAAGTCACCCATGAATACTTCCATAATTTCCTAAATAAGATCTGAGAAAATCAGGGTCATGCATCGTTGGCAAGTGGTAGGAGCATTATAAAAACCAAACGGCACTTTTCGAAATGCAAACATTCTATAGGGACATGTAAATTTTTTTTCTCTTGGTCATTAGGATGTATATATATATGATAAAAACCAGAGAAACAACCTAAATAACAAAAATATGCATGCCATTCTAATCTCTCTAAGATTTGGTTAGTATAAGGTAAAGGGAAATGGTCTTTATGAGTGGCGGCATTAAGTTTTCTATAGTCAATGCACATCCACCATCCCGTCACTACCCTAGTAGTAATGGCTTTGTCATTGTCCCTTTTTACCAGAGCACCCCCTTTTTTTAGGAACCACATGAATGGGACTTACCCACTCACTATTAAATATAGGATAGATAATCCTAGCATCAAGGAGTTTAAGTATTTCCTTTTTAACCACTTCTTTCATATTAGGGTTCAATTTCCTTTGATTCTCTAGGAGAGTTTAACATTGTCCTCAAAGAGGATTCTGTTCATGCATATAAAGGAGCTAATGCCTCATAAATCATGGATATTATACCCAATTATGCTTCTATGTTCTCGCAACAGCCTAAGGGTCTTTTATTCCTCTAACTCATTCAATAATGCATTAATAATAACAGGATAAGTAGAGTTAGGGCCAAGAAATCCATACCTGAGGTTTGATGGTAGTTGCTTAAGCTCCACTTTTCTGCATCCTCCTCTTTAAGGGTTGAGGGTGAAGGTTCAGGTCTTTCCTCCTCCTTGTCTCTTAGTTTTTCCACTTTATGTTTCAAACCAGGGGAGATTGGTTCTAGCTTCCAAATAGTTTTGCATCTCTAAAGCTCCATTGCATTGAACTAAGTCCTCTTTTAATCCAACTAAGCAAGTGTGAAAAGGATCATCAGACTTCTCCTTACTCATCATTTCCTCCACTAGCTCATCAACCACATCACTTTCAAAACATTGGTGAACTTGGGCTGGGTGTTTCACCATTTCAAAGAGATCAAAGACCAGCTTTTCATCATCGTAAGCTTTCCAGTTTTACATCTATGACAGCTCCGGTTGTAGCTAGGAATGGCCTCCCCAATATAATAGGGACGTGTCTGTCTTCATCCATATCGAGAACCATGAAGTCTATCGATATAAAGAACTTGCCAACTTTTACCGGTTCATCCTCAACTACAACCAAGGCATACTTCACGGACCTATTTACAAGTTGTAGAATCGCTGTCTTGGGCTTTGATTCCTCGATGTTCAACTTTTTAAAGATCAAAACAGGCATTAGGCTTACACTGGCCCCTAAGTCACAAAGAGCCTTCTGAATTTCCATTTCCCCAATTTCATGCAGAATAGAAAAAGCTACCCGGATCATTGAGTTTAGAAGGGAGTTTATTCAAGATCAAGGCACAACACTCTTCAGTAAAGCCGCAATTTCATTCTCCACCAACTTCCTCTTAGAAGATGGAATATCTTTAAGAAACTTCGCATAAGTGGGCATTTGGGAAATCACGTTGGTGAAAGGGACATTCACATAAAGCTATTTGAGGAGATCCAAGAATTTCCCAAAATGCTTGTCAAGCTGTGTTTGCTTCAATCGTTAGGGGAATAGAACCTTAGCTTTGTATTTCTCATCATCAACTTGTGGTGGAGGAGTGGCTTTTTTCATCTTTTCCCTTACTACTTCATATTTAGTCTGCTTCTCTTACTCTAAATCCACAATCTCAACTTCTTTCCCTTAAAGTTTGGGGAGGTTGATGGGTTGCTCATAGGTGTTTCCACTTTTAAAAGTTATTACATTGCAATGCTTCCTTAGATTCTCAAGAGTTTGACTTAACAACTTCCCTTGGGCTTTTTGGCTTGAGGACCTAGCTTGTTGTGCCATTTGGTTTTCAAGTACTCTTTGATGAGAGGCTAGTTGGTCTATCTTAGAACTTAGGTGGGTGAGCATTTGCTCAAATCTATTATTGACTTATTCAGTTACTTTCTCTTATAGAGCTATGTATTGCTCTAGATTTAAGTTAGCATTTGATTAAGCAAGTTAGGAGTTTAGGAAAGGTTGGTTCGGTGGTTGAGGTGGTCTTGGTTATTGAAAACCCGGTGGTGGTGGTCGAGGTTATGGTGGCTGAAGTGTGCTGGATTGGTTGCTTTAGCTGAAGTTCGAATGGGGATTCTTCCAATTTTCCCAAAATTGTTAAGGAATTGATACCCAAATTGCTTTTGTTGGTACTGGTTCTGCACATAATTCACATCTTCCATAACTTCTCCGCTCATCGGTTGAGCCACAAACATACATTCAGAATTTTCATGGTCAACTCCTCCACAAATACCATATGTTGAAAAAGCCATGTTAACTTGCTGAATACTATCAAGTTTCTTAACCAATGCATCAAATTTATTTGTAAGCAAAGTAATTCCATAAACCTTTAACATTCCTGGAGTCTTCTTAACTAGATTTGGCTCTCCCCCACATCTTTGGCTATTATTAGCCGTTTTCTCCACTAATCTGAAGCCTTAATCAATGGTCTTCTCGAAGAAAGAACCTCCGACTGCCACATGAATAGCACTTTGAACACTCAGTAGAGACCCTTCGAAAAATTGGTGGATAAGAAAGTGTATATCCCAACTGTGATGAGGACACTACCTTTCGATGTCTCGGTATCTCTCCCAAGCCTCAAAGAGACTTTCATCTGATTTTTGCTTAAATGTGGCTATCTCCATTTTAAGCTTCTAAGTCTTACTAGGGGGAAGTACTTCTTCAAAAATGTTACATAGAGCTCATCCTATGTCTTGAAAGATCCCACCGACATTAAGTGTGACCAAGCCTTGGTGCTATCACAGAGTGAAAAAGTAAACAGCCTTAACTTCTTTGCCTCTTCGAACATCCCGTTGATCCTCACTGTGTCACATATCACATTGAAGGTCGCTATATGAACATTGTGATCTTTATATGACAAACCTCCAAACTGAATGTTTTATAGCAAATCGATCAATAAGGTCTTCAATTCATAGTTATTGGTTATTATTGTTGGTTGCACAATCGATGGGCATATCCCTTTGATGGTAGGTACAGCCAAGTCTACTAACCTCCGATTATCTCCCATTGGTGGAACTCCTTCAAAAATAGGAACCTATTCTTGTTCTTCCACAAACACTTGTCGCTCAATATTGTCCTCTAGAATTTCAACTTGGGGATCAATCGAAACTCTTCTTCTAGGAGAAGGGCTTCTCCTCCTTCGTTAATATCTAGGATTTTTTCTCCTCAAGGTCCTTGCTATTCTCTCACTCTCAGGATCTATAGAAAGCCAATCCTAACTTCTAGACCTGGGCATACAAGGTTAGTAGAACATAAGAAAACTGAGTATAACAATTGTAATGAAATAAAAGTATAAACTTCTAGACCTGGGCATACAAGGTTAGTAGAACATAAGAAAACTGAGTATAACAATTGTAATGAAATAAAAGTATAAAAGTAAAAACAGAGTATCTAAATCAACACTATGAATCTATTCACTAATATCAACACCAAAGCACATATCCTTAGTAATGGCGCCAAAAACTTGTTAGCAATTCCACAAGTGTATCGATCGTGCAAGTAGTATATATAAAGATATTGTCCTCAAGGATAAGGGGACTGAGTATTAGCTTTGAAATCAAGATGTATCGTCTAGAAATTAATTGAAGAATTTGTGGAATCTAAACTATTTGAACTTAAAGCAACAAGTAAATGAGTAAACAATAAGAAAACAAGATATATTCGATGTAATCAATAAAAGAAGGCACTAGTGTTGGGATCAACACCATTGAACAACATTATGAGACTCTAGATTCCATTTTTTCGACCTATTGGGGGATGCTTCTTGGAGGGTGAGGAATCCATTAATAAATCAGAATTTCCAAATCAGGGCAGTTAGTATCCAAATCAGAAACAAGCAATTAGTGCAAGTTCAATTCAAGCAATCAGTGCATTCAGAAAAGAATCAATGCAATCAGTGTAAACATTGGAACAAGCAAATGTCAAAATTAGAAACATGAAATCAACGCAACTTTAATTTAGGCGATAAGTGCATTCATAAAAGAATCAGGCAGTCAGTGCAACCACAATTGAAACAGGAAAATCAGTGGAAGATTTTTTTTAAAAAAAAGGCAATCAGTGCAAACATCAGGGCAATCAGTGTCAAAATCAGAAATAGGCAATTAGTGCAATTTCAATTCAGTCAATTAGTGCAGAATCAGAAATTCAGGCATTCAGTGCAGACTAAAGGAGAACAAATGAATCAAAGATGTAGAAATAAAATCCAATAATCTGATAAATGAAAATGGCTAAGTTTAACAAAAGAAGATATCACAGCTAAGGCGGTATCAGCCTAAAAAGTGCTAAAAGGATGGTACATAGACCACCAGAACCAAAACTAAAAGCCTACTCTAAAAAGCAGAAAAATAAAAGTAGCAGGGCAATAGGCTACAAGTATCAGTGGCGTCTAAGCTCATCTCGAATCGACTTGGTCTCTCGAGAAGCTCTCACGAGTCAAGGCTTCAGATAGTGCCCCTCGGAGCTGACCCACTAGGGCTATCACACCCTCGTACCAGCACGGAGGAGGCTACATATTGGACATAATTAGACAAGTTAGAAAATCACATACAAAGCAAGAATTATACTGGCACACCCTCAAGATACTCATGCCAGTGGTCCGGAAGATTTTGCAGAAGAGGATAGGTAACCGTGCCATGCGCCATAATATATCTAACATGTTACGAAAGACCATAATTTTTAGTCGAGAAGGCAAAACATAAAACCACATAGAGAAAAGAAAAATCAGTGATATTACACGGAATATGCACTATAGGAAAAATATAATGCGCACAAATATAATTAACTAAACAAAAATTGCCGTTACATGCTCTCGGTCCCAATAGCAAAGTAAGATTGCAGCAAAAAGAGTGAGCGACTGACACCTCTAACTAGGCAACATTAGCGCTCAAATGGGATTGAAGAAGAGAGGAAAATAGTGACATTGCCCAAATAAAAATTATCTAACGATCAATAGATCGTGCAACATGGCTGCTAGACAACGAGCAGAACATAAGAAGATAGAAGAGAGCACAAAATAATCACCATCACATATTTGACATGTAACTAATACATTCGCCTGAAACTGCCCAGCAGAGAGAAATAAGAGTAATAGGCAATTCACGTCGAACATGAAGAATCCCATTCAACATATTTAGCAGAGATAATTATAGGAGCGAAAACACTTTCTAAGAGAAAAGAAAAGAAGTAATAGAGTAAATAGAAGTAAACGATGAGTAACATGAGTCAGTGAGCAATACATAACAGCGCAACATCCCACATACCCACCTCCCTAATACTTATAGGAAGACCAAAAAAGAGGTATACGGAGGAGGATGTAATAGCTCACCACTACGCTATCGTGATCCGCAACATTCAAGATCTAATATAAAGGTCGAGACCCATCCAGACTCAAACATTCTTACCACCGTCCCAGTTTCATTACAAACTATTAATGCCGATCACCCTACAAAAAAAACAGATATAATCACAATCAACAAAAAAATTGACTTCTCAATTCTCAATCATGTTGCTCCTGCACACCAAAATTATTTAAAACCGAGAATATAAGACTAGAAAAAATCAGACCCCAAATATCAGATCCGAATTTGGGAAAACCCCTTTCGATTCTTGAGAAACTCAGATCAGAATCTATAAATTATAGGACATGTCTAATCCTCAACACAATAATCAACCACAATTATCTCAACTAAAAGGAATTATAAAAGGTAGATTATCTCAAAATAAATCAACCTGAATTAAATTCCAAGCAGACAAAACAATTATAGAACAGAACAACAAAAAGAACCACTGCAAAAAAAAGAGAAAAGGAAAAAATAATCAAAAATAAAAGCTCTCACCAACCAGTACTCATAGCTCTACTCGCAATCGCCTAGAGGACCTAATCCCCAAATGAGCGGACAAACAACACTCAACTAAAAAACTCTAACATAATCAAACCAAACAAATTATCGGCTATGCTAGATAAAAATAAAATATAACTAAACCATGACCAACAATGCTACAACTAATAATACAACAGGTAACATGCTAAACCAGATTAAACCAAGCAATCGAAGAAAAATATGCAAATATACAGTTACATTTAATCTAAACAGTCCATAGAATAGGGGAAAATATACAAAAACTGGCAATAATCAATATAATAGAACCAAAGTGAGTTTCAGCACCAATCTTAGGATATTCCATTACGGTTCTAACAAGTGAGGAATCAGTTTCTGATCGATATGTGTTTGCCTTGAATGAACTCCTAAATCACGCTCCACAAAACAATAAAAAAACACTCTAAATAACAACTCAAGTAAATTATAAAGCCACCAGAGCAATAACACATTCAAAGTATGATAAAAATTATTAAGTAATGCTCATCCAGTTACCGAATAACATATCACAGAACATGATGGTAACATTAAAAAAAAAAAAAACAAGGATAACACGGCCATGCGCCATAATATATCTAACATGTTACATGCTCTCGAATAGCAGATTCAGCATAAGAGGAGCGACTGCCCTCTAACTAGGCACTAGCGCCAAGGGTGGAGGAGGAAAGTGCTCACGGTCGCCATGCCTAGACACCGGATAGGTGGGAGAGGTATACCCACTTTGCTTAACTCGCTGAGCGGGGAATAGGAAGGCATTAGTGATTGAGGATTCATTTTAGCAGAGTTTTAGTGAGAAAACAACTTTCTAAGAGAAAGAAAGAAGTAAGAAGAGAGTAAGTGAGTGGTGTGAGCAAATAAGGCTCCACCACCCCTATTTATAGGAAATAGGGGAGGATGAAGCTCACCCTAGCTTGGAGCATTAGACTTTTCGAGACCCATCCAGACTCAAAATCTCGTACAGTTTTCAACTTATGCGACCCTAATAGATTTCCAAACAAATTTTTATCCTCTTTGCTGACAAAATTTTACAGAAAAGACCTAGAAAATCAGCCAAATCAGACCGATTTGGGAAAAATGTTCTGAGAATCAGATCAGATTTTAATAGGATGTTTCAGAAATCACCACAATCTACAAGGTATGGTTCTCCAACTAGAATTCCAAGCAGACAAGGAGAAATCGGGGTTCATAAGCTCTCACCAAGATTAGCTTCGATCGCCTAGAGGGGCCAAACAATTGGCTAGAATTCTAAGCAGACAAGCTAAAATCGGGATCCATAAGCTCGGACAAGATCAGCTTTAATCGTCCAGAGGGGACAAACTGTTGACCATGATTTCAGCACCAAGTCCTAGGAAATTCCATTACGGTTCTAACAAAGTGAGAATCAGTTCGATCGTATGTTGTTTGGCCTTGAATGAACTCCTAAAAGCTCAAAAACCCTAAAAATAAGTAAAAAGGGCATTCAGGTAATTTGTAATGATCAGTACCGAATAACTTGGCGATGGTACTTGGTACCGGCCACCTCCCAACCAGTACCAGCAAGGGCTCCTGAAACAGCCCTCACTAGTTTCGACGCAGACATGCTCGGTAACGGCCAGAGGGCAGTCCAGCCCTATAAATTGCCACTCCTCCCTTATTTTCAACCACCTCTTGTTGCTTGATCGAGCGCTTCTCAAGCATTAATCTTTTTATTTCTCCCTTTGCGAACGATTCTAAAGCTATATAGCCCGATTTTGCTTTCTTCTTTAGTTGAGTTAAAGCCTGATTTGGTTCTCAAAAGTCAATCATTTCGAATATCCATCACACCTTCGTCTTCCTTAGATCAAAGCTATTTTCAGGTTCTCGTGCCCTACCTTAGCATTTTTGGAGTAAGACTCGACCTCCTTGGTCATCTTTACACCGTGGAGCTACGTAACCGCACACTTGCACCACCAGATCTTTAAACCCCCTTGACCTATGGTATAATCACTCAACTCAAAATTTTTCAATTAAGTCTGATCCGTCCTGCACCTTATAAGTGTCAAGCCCGATCCATCCGACACTCAAAATTATTTAAGCTCGGTTGTCCGGCACCCTAAGCCCGGTCCATCCGGCACCTCATAAGCCCACTCTAAGAGTGGTACCTCAAAACGCTACCATCCTAATCAATGGTGGAACTTCATGCACCCTGATCCTCATACAAATAAGGTACGAAGGCATACATATAGATTTCAGCACAGGTAGCAGGCCCGCGACCAAACTAACCGATCAAGATTTAGGGGAATGTGTCGCACAATCTAGAATCCTTGATAAACGAGACTAGAGTAGGGCTTCCCTCTAAATTACACTCATTTATTCATTTATACTTTTAATGAACTTTATTTCTGATATAGCCATGCATTACAAGTACGATCACACATCAATAAACTAACATTCATGCAAATCCTATTTTGATTACTTACTTTAATTCCCAAACCATGAGATTTATATGAAAAGAAGCTGAAATCGTAGGCCCTGAACCCAATGATTTAAGGCTAGTGCTTTTATCCTAAAGGCGAAATTAAAATGGAGTCAAACATAGGGTTTTTTCCTTACTAGTTTCCTCAAAAATCAAAAAAAAATTAAGGTGGCAACTCTAAACACATCGCACACCTGTCAAAGCACTCCAAAGAGCCTATCTGACCACTTAAGCACTACATCGGGCCACAACAAACAAAAGGAACCGTAAAGAGTTCCCATCACTTCGTGATGAACCGACTAATGGGCCCTCCTGGTTAGATTTCGTACTTCAGATCTTTCCCATGGCGCTCGGGAGGAGACTCACACCAAGTAGTTAGATGGAGTTAAACCTCAAGTATCGCTAATTAATATCCCCAAACAACAGGGATGAGTTGATTAATTTGGTCAAATGTCAGGACCAAATAATTATTTTTCAATTATCAATGTTGTTAGGACCGTAATTTAAAGTTATTTGTAATTTTTTAATTTGAAAATTATTATTTTTATTTTTTATAATAGGTTAGAAAATGTCTTCCAAACCACAAAAGAATCTAAAACCAAGAATGATCCTACTTGGGATCATTGTTCTTGAATTGGTGACAATAGAATGCATTTGAAATGTATTTATTGTGGAATTGAAAGGTGGGGAGGAATAAGTCGTATGAACCACCATCTTGTCGGTGCCTATGATAATGTTGCCCCATGCAAAAAATGTCCAGATTTAGTGATGGAAAATTTTAGGAAGCTTTTAAGAGAAATGGAAAACCAAAAAGTTACAAATGCAAAAGAATCCTTTGAAGGACAATTGAGAGAAGAAGAGCAAAAAAGAGAAAGAACTATGGATGCCTTTGTCATTAAAGAAAAGGGAGTAAAAGCTAAGCAAACAACTATAAATGCTTTGATTAAAAAAAGAGAACCCGTTGTTCAAAGCATTTGTAGGTTTTTGCATGGACATGCATTACCTTTTGTCTTGGTGAAGAGTCCACTATTTGCTTCAATTATGGAAATGGTTGGTGAATATGTAAGAGGTTTAAAACTACCTAGCTACCATGAAGCTAGAATTACATTTTTGAAGAAGGAAGTTGACAATGTGAATTCAATGCTAAGAGAAGTATAAAAATGAGTAAAGCAAGACAGGATGTATTTTGATGTCAAATGGATGGACTAATATGAGAGGTAAGTCTCTCACTAATTTTTTGGTTAATAGCCTAAGTGGAACAGTTTTTCTCAGATATGTTGATACCTCAGATATAGTGAAGATGCACAAAAGTTTTTTGAATTGCTTGACTTATGAGTGGAAGAAATTGGGGAGGAAAATAGTTTTTTGAATTTGCTTGACTTATGAGTGGGAAGAAATTGCGGGAGGAAAATTTGGTTCAAGTGTGACAGATGCGTCAGGCTTTGTAATGCTGGTGATTATTAAAATAAAGAAGAGAAAAAACAATTTTTGTCTCCTGTCAGCATATTGGCATTTACTTGAATATTACAGTGGAGGCAGGCCATTTTTTAAAGGACACACTAAACAGTAAACAAAGCAAAAGAAGTTTATATTTATATTTATCGACATGCTTGGGTCCTTAACATGTTTAGAAAATTCTCTAATAAGAAAGAGTTAAAGAGGGCTGGAGTTACAAGATTTGCTACATCATTTCTTACTTTGAAAAGTTTTGATAAAGCTAAACTTCCTCTTAGAGCTATGTTTGCATCGGAAGAATGGGCTAAAATTCAATATTATTGTAAGGGTGATGCAAGAAAAGTATAGGCAACCTTGTTATGTGATGACAAGTTTTGGAAGTCAGTCAAGTATTGTTTGAAGTGTGTAACTCCACTTATTAAAGTTTTAAGACTTGTGGATTGTGTTGTATAACCGGTAATGGGTTATATTTACAAGCCATGGATAGAGCAAAACAACAAATTGCCCCAAATTTCAATCATCATCCCTCAAGATATGAATGCATTTGGAAGATAATTGATATAAGAAGAGATTTGCATCTTCATAGTCTGCTTCATGCAACTGGTTATTTTCTTAATCCTAAATAAGTTCTCTAAATTCTAAATTGAAAGTATTTTGTTAGTTTATTTATTTAGGGAAATAAAAAACAAATCATTTTATTCCATTGTATTTATAATTTTTTTTTTTTTTTTTAGATTTCAATATGGTGATTCCTTTAATGCAGATATGGAAGTGAAAATGGGTGTGTACAAGACAATAGAGAGGATGTATCCAGATCTTGAAACTAGAATTAAAATTGATCAAGAATTAGAAAAGTTCAAGAAAGGAGAGGAGATTGTTTGGCATGAGTATGTTTTTTTTTAACAAGAGATAAAAGGCAACCAGGTATTATGTGATTTATTGTTTGACATTTTGAATTTCCTAATTTTTTTATTAGTGCTAGCAAAAAAAAATAATTAGTTAGCTATCTCTCTCTCTCTCTCTCTCTCTCTCTCTCTTTATTTTTATTTATGTATCTTAGCTTTATGGTGGAAAGCTATGGGGTAGAATGTAAAGAGCTTCAAAATCTTGCAATTCGAGTTTTAAGTCTCACATGCAATGTTACGGGATGTGAAAGAAATTGGAGTAACATTTGAGCATATGAATTCCAAAAAGAGAAATCAAGTAGAACAACAAAGATTAAATGCACTCGTCTTTGTCAAATATAACAGTCAACTTGAATTAAGGCAAGCAAAAAGGGAGAAAAGAGGTTAGACATTGATCCTATTTGTTTAAGTGATATGGAGTTGGATGATGAGAGGATCATTAAAAAAGAGGTTAGACATTGATCCTATTTGTTTAAGTGATATGGAGTTGGATGATGAGAGGATCATTAAGCTTTAGGAACCATGTCTATCTGAAGACAATTCATGGATGGATATGCATGAGTGTTTTGAAGATGATGGAGGAATTAGACCAAGTAATAAGAGGGAACGAGGTATTATAACTCACACTTGCTAAATTTGTAAAAATTATTAAGAAACAAATTATAAATTCTAAGTTTATTATTTTATATAATTCATTGTTCATTTTATTTATATAGGGCCAAGAAACTTGAAATTTGATAGGAAAGAAAAAGGAAAAGCTCTTATAATTGAAGAAGAATTACAAATCATAGATGATGGTGGAGAAGTCAATGTAGAGGAAGAAGAACAAGATGATATGGTTATATTAGAAGAAGATGATGATGAAGATGAAGGGCTTGAAATTGGAAATGATGAAGATTAATGATTGAATATGATATTAGTTTGTTTTTTTATTTCCGAATTCTAATTTAATAGTTTGATATTTTGAACTTAGGAACAACAGAAATTATTAGGTTTATTTAGTATATGATCGATATTGGAATTTTCAATTGAAAATTTAATATATTTTGATAAAAAAATTCTAAAAGGGTATAGTGAACCTTAAGATTCGATTCAATTCGATTCTCGATTCTCGATTCAAAAAATGAGACTTCTGATTCATGATTCGATTCTCTACTTGACAACATTATATGAAGTTAAATTCAAGTTTTGTCACTTTAGTACCAAAGAAACCCTCTCCTCAGGATCTAAATGAGTTTCCTCCTATGTCTCTCATTAGCAGCACCTATAAGGTGATTTCCAAATTGCTAGCAAATAGAATTTAAAAAAAAGTAATTGGCATAGTAATAGGAGAAACACAAACTGCTTTCATAGCAGGTCATCAAATTATTGATGACATTATTATTTACAATGAAATAATTGATGATTTCAAAAAAAAAAAAAAAAAAACGGCATAGTAAAGTGGAGAAACAAAAACTGCTTTCATAGCAGGTCATCAATTATTGATGACATTATTATTTTTAGCAATGAAAATAATGATGATTTCAAAAAAAAAAAAAAAAAAAAAAAAAGGCTAAAGGGCTTATGTTTAAGGTTGACTTAGAGAAACCTTTCAATTCAATCAACTGGAATTTCTTATTGGCCATGATGAAAATAATGGGATTTGGGAACAGATGATGTAATTGGATACTCGAGTGTCTGAAAAGTTCAAAACTCTTGGTGCTTTTAAATAGCTGCCCTACCAATGAATTTTGTATGTTTAGGGGACTTAAACGAGATGATACACTCTCTCCTTTCCTATTTCTCGTTACTACCGAGGATTAAACATCTTTATGAAAAATTCAGTTGAGCAAGTTGGAGTAAAGATGTTACAATCTCACATCTTCAATTTGCAGATGACTCAGTTATCTTTGACAAACTTGATCATGCATGAAGAAGTTTTGAATTTAAGAAGAATACTCACATGTTTTCATATTACCTTAGGCCTAAAAATTAATTTATACAAAAGTAGAGTTTATGGGTTGAAAATTTGAAGAGGCTGATTTAAATAATTATGCAAGATTGCTAAAATGTTCTAAGGAAAGCTCCCAACTTGTTACCTCGGCATCACCATTGGTTGCAATCTTAAAAGATCCAAAATATGGAAACCTATTCTTGAAAAGTTTGAGGCTAAACTCATTACTTAGAAATCTAGAAACTTCTCAATGGGACGTAAAATTACCTTAATTGAATATGTACTATGCTCCCTACCCCATTTTTACATGTCTGTTTTCAAAGCACCTACCAATGTTTATCAATCGCATTGAGGTCATTCAACGAAAATTTCTTTGGGGCAAAATTGTAGATGGTAAAAGGCCCTTGAATTGGGTTGCTTGGAAAAAAATTACTATAGCTAAGAAAAGTGGCGGGTTGGGTGTCATCTCTATGAAAAGAAAAAATATATCACTCCTTACCAAATAGTGGTGGAGATTCAAGTCAGAAAAAGGCTTCCTATGAAAAAAATTCTGATTTCCAAGTATGGTAATGAAGCTCTCCTTAAGTCTGGCTTTAATCTTACTATATGGAGAAAATTATCAACTACTTGACGGGATGTGATTCGTCTTGGTTCTAGAGACTCCAAATCTTCTGATTTTCTTAATAAGGGATTTCGATGGATCCTAGGTGATGGTACTCTCAACCATTTTTGGCTTGTATTGGTTATTTAATGTTCCCATTATCCTAGATTGTTCCATTTAGCATCTAACAAAAGAGCAAAGGTTACTGATTGTGGTGCTTATACAAATGGCAAATAAGTAGATGATCTCCTAAATCTTTCTGAATTTTCCTTAAATAAGTGGAATTTTCGATGGATTCCTAGGTGATTTGGACTCTCTAAGTCCTTATTTTGGCTTGTATGGTTATTTAATGTTCTCCATATATTCTGGTTCCTTAAGATTGTTTCCATTTTAGCATCTTATACATAAAAGAGCTAGGTGATGGTACTCTCAACCATTTTTGGCTTGTATTGGTTATTTAATGTTCCCATTATCCTAGATTGTTCCATTTAGCATCTAACAAAAGAGCAAAGGTTACTGATTGTGGTGCTTATACAAATGGCAAATAGGATTGGCAAGTCAATTGGGTAAGAGAATTCAGAAGCTTTGAGGTTGAAATGTGGCTCGATTTAAAAGAAAAATTTTCTAACATTACTATGCTTCAAGGAGTTGAGGATAAAATTACCTTGATCTTTGACAAAAGAGGTATTTTCTCTATTAAAAATTTATACTCTTTGATTAAAAAAAAAAAAAAAAGAAATGGTTGAACCTTGTTGACTTTAATCTGAAATATTTATGGGTGTCTTTTATTCCTTTAAAAATTGCTCTATTTGTTTGGAAAGCTATTATGGATAAGATCCCTCGCAAGATCAACTGATTTAAAAGGAAACTTATCCTTTATCCTAAATACTGATGAATGCATTTGATCAATATGTAATGCCTCGTTGAAACTATTGACCATGTTTTGTTATTATGTAAAAATCCTCGAGAAGTTTAGTTGTCCATTTTTCAATGGTGGAATGTTTCTAGTCAGTTACCTCCTTTGATAAATGATTTATATTGGCAATGGAAGAGCTTGCTAAGGTTCAAAGGTTTACATATTGTTTGGGTTTTCCTATTTTCATTACTTGTTGGTCACTTAGAAGAAATAAGTTCATTTTCTCAATAGAATGACAAGATTCCAACTCTTTGGTTCATATTATTAAGATTCGCAGTTTTGAGCTTCTAAAAGATAAGTATCTTTCCATTCCCTACTCTATTCATAATTAGTCATCCCTCCCCATTTTGGTATTTAAAAGCAGTTGGCTAGATCCCATGAATAATGGTATTCAAAAATCTTTAGTTTTCTAGGAATCCCCAGCCTATTGGAGCTCTAAAATTCAACATTGATGGGTCTTCTAGAGGGAAGCCTAGTCCTGCGGAATTTGGATAAGTACTTAGAAATAATGAAGGGTCTATTTTATGTTTGTTCTTTAAAAGTGCGGGTATTCTTGACTCAAATTAGGCTGAGCTTTTAATAGTCTTCAAAGCTGTTGAGGTATTTCACTCCTCAAATTTTAAGAATAATCCGATAATTTTTTTTAATATGATTCTAAAAATGTTATTTGATGGATTACTCAAAGGGACAAACGCCCTTTGAAATGGTTTGAGCATTTTAATATGTTAGATACAATGATGAGTTCTCTAAACATTGTCTTTTTTAATCTTGTGATTCGAGTTAGGAACCACTTTGTAGATGGTTTGGCCAAAAGAGGAGTAGGGGCAACAACTCCTTTTTTGATAGGATTTGATTTTACCTTGTAACTATCCTCTTATCTCATGGAGAGGTTCATAATAATGTACTGTTTTACTAGCTTTTTCACTTAACATACTAAGTTAAGTTTCGATGTATGGGGAGATGTGTTGTCTGGGTGTAGATGCTTGATTTTGTTAGGTTTTTTCTAGATTACAATAATAATAAAGAAAAAAATAGGATGAAAGTGTTACTATCTGCATATACATCTGAAGCCAAAAAAAAAAAAAATTCAAAAGCTAATTTGACAGTCTTAGTTCTAGCATTTCATTTTATCTTTGCCCCCCCTCCCGGCCCCGAACTTTCAAAGAAAAATCCTGCGGCACTCTTAATTTTACAGGGACCACTTATCTACATGTAGTGGTCAATTTTGTTCTATTTAAACACTTTAAGGCCCAACGTGAAAATCACGCTCCTAAGGAGGAAGAATAGAATAAAAAGAACAAAAGGCTTAGATGACATTTAACTAATGAAAAAATAAAACTAACAAGCCTTTTTTGTACTTTAACTTCCTTTCCTTCTCCAATCCACCCACCACCAGTATATCTTTCAACGTTCTCTGCAATTTCATTCCCTTTTACCAAAACTTCCAAATAAATCTAGAGTATAAAGTTTTTAATTTCAAATTAAATAAGTGGATCCAAATAAAAAATACTAGTTGATTTATTATTCATTCAATCTTAATATGAAAATTAACATTACGGTTGAAAATTTTCTCTAAATTTGCAAGTTTTCATTGAAAAAATAAATTGTATAATCAAAAGCCATAGCATCATGCTTCAATTGCAGGAAATCGTACGAAGAAGAAGAAGCTTCTTATAACTATAGTTACACCAAAAGGTAAGACAATAATGTAGGATTTTATTTTGTCCACTTTCTTCCAAAATTATTTTTAAAATATCTTCATATATTAATAATTTACAAATAACAAAATTAAAGAAAAAATTTTCTCCAAATCGAAGAAAAACTAAACTTGATTTAGAAACAGAGTCATAAAAAGCAAGGAGGACATATACAAGAAGGGATTGCCCCCTTTTCAAATAAGATAAAGGAGATGAGAAGTAGATCGAAAAAAAAAATAAAAAAATAAAAAAATAAAAAAAAATAAAACAAACACGGATGGATAAAAAACAATAAACTGCTACTGGAATTTCACCTATCTTCTTTGTCTTCTCTATTTTATTAATCAACTGTGACTTATACACAAATGCCCTTATATGAGTCCTCCATTTCGATTTGACGTTGCATGAATCCTTGACCATGTGGATTTAGCAGGGATAGCTAAAGAGAAAAAGAGGAACAAGAAAGAGAGAGAGAGAGAGAATCATGAAAAATAAAACAAAGAGATGAGAGAACGAGATCAAGAAGAAGGAATAGAAGATGCCGTTTTATGAGCGTTTATACACGCTCTTATAGTTATTTTAGGATTGTTATGTGAGGTGTAGAAAGTTATTGATTTGTATAACTATAAGGGCATAATAGGTTATTCACAAACTTCAAGGTGCAATAGGGTTTTTTTTTTAAAGTTCAATGGCATTTTTATGTATTTGGCCTTAAATTTAAAAATTTTAAACTTTTAAATTTTTTTATTATATATAAATGGCATTGTTTTTATGTAATTTTGGCCTTAAAATTAAAAATTTTAAACTTTTAAATTTTTTATTATATTAATATATACACATATCTATATGTACTTCTCAATTTCAATGATTTTTTTCACAATGTTTTTCTTCTTATTTTTTTCTTATTTCCTTAAATTATTTTGTTTTCAATTTTTTGAATTTTGATTATGCTATACAAAATTTTAAACTTTTATTTATTATTTTTTATTTTGAGAATTATTGTTATTATTGTTTTTCAAATTTTGAATTCCAAAAGGACAATAATAACAACTTTAATCAATATATATCACCTTCTCTTCTTCTTTAACTAAGGTAATATCAATTTTATGATTTTTTTTTTCTCTTTTTCATGCAGGAAGAAGTGGAGATAGAACACCGCTTTATCCATTCATAAATTTAAATTTAAAAAAAAATCTCAATATAATATAATCCATTCATAATAATTATCTATTTTTATATTTTTATATCTTTATTATTATTGTATTTTTTGTTCTTTGACTATTGGCTTATTTGCAACGACAATTTAACTAATGCTTATTGTCTAGGAATTTTATATTGCATGCATTTACCCTATTTTAGTTTTTATTTAGATATTTTACAATTTTTTATTTCTTCTTTTTAATTGTAATATTTTTTTATAAATATTTATTTTTATATGTAAAACAAAAAAACAACTTTGAACAACCTGCGCGACGGGCACCATCTAGTATATAAATACAATTTTGAAAGCAATAAAAAAAAAAATGTTTTAGGAAAAGCTGAGTGGTACTTTTGTTCTTGATTAATTTTTGTATCCATGATCTCTATGTGGTTTGCTTTCTTGGTACTTTTTTCTTATATTTTGTATCCATGATCTCATTTTTGCTTCTAGAAATCTTTTATATTTTCATCTCCGTTCAATGAGGCTCTTTCTGACAAATTTATAAATGTTTTCCCTTTTTAATTACTATTCATAATATCACTCTAATAGTTAGGGTTTCTGATATTATTGTTATTGCAAAAAATAAAATGCAATCTCGATATAATTAATCTCGAGGATATGTTATTATTGCTAAGAATAAATCAGTATTTCTCTTTATCGCAATTTACAAAAATTTTTCCCTTACCTTGTAATGTATTTGCTATATTTGTTCATAAAATTTGTTATCATATAATTTATATTCTACAGGTGATTGCTTCTTACAATATTGGAAACCAAGCAAGAGAGGGGGGACGATTTACTAGAGTACCTAAAACTTTGAATCTGATAGGTAATTTCTAATGTTGTTGGTCTATTGGATGAAAAACAATGAATTGACTTGTGTCTCTACTTTACGATTTATTCTTACATCTACAAGTGTGAATATCGACATATTGTGCTATTGTATTATATATATGTATAATATATATACATATATAATATATATATAATATAGTATATAATTATAGTTATATATCATAATAGTATTCAAAGATATATCAAGCAGTAATTAGCTTCTTTTTTATATATATATAAACCATCGGTATCCGGACTCTATTACTAGGAATCACTTATTCCTAAAGATGCATTTAGTAGGAATCGAATTCGAAAGCCCTTTTCACATACCCAGCCTAAATTGTCAACTGAGTCACAACCCGTAGATCAATAATTAGCTTTTATTGAATTTATTGAACGATGATTTTAATATGCAAATGGAATTCAATAGGTTGGTTTTAACTTAATGATGTAAAATGGAATATATATCAAGCAGTAATTAGCTTCTTTTTTTTTATATATAAATCATCGGTATCTGGACTCTATTACTATGGATCGCTTATTCCTACAGATGCATTTAGTAGGAATCGAATTCGAAAGCCTTTTTCACGTACGCAGCCTAAATTATCAACTGAGTCATAACCCGTAGATCAGTAATTAGCTTTTATTGAATTTATTGAATGATGATTTTAATATGCAAATGGAATTCAATAGGTTGGTTTTAACTTAATGATGTAAAATGGAAGATAAATATATCATGTTTTGGAAAATAATAAAGCGAAAATGGGATGCTGCGAAAATTGATTACAAATATTTCATGCACTCATTACAAACTTATATCTATTGGGATCCTTCTTACTAGGTATATTGTATATTATGTAAATTAGAGCGTTTACTGAAAGTTTCAAGTTTAAGTTAGTTCAATGTAGTTTGAAAGCAAGGACTTTATGGATATATGTTATTTGATTCAACCTTTCATCCGATTCGGTTTTAAATTAAACCTAAACTTGAATTATTTTTTAAGCTTATTTTATTTACCTTAATTTATGTACTCAAGTGGATGAAATGTTCTATTATATTTCATTCAATTTGTTTTAGGATTAAATTTGATTGAATTTGTTGGTTTCAATTTGCTTATTAGTTGTACAAATTTTAAACATTTAAAAGCTTAATTAATTAATTATTTTGAGGCTTATTTATTTTTAATCCATTGGAGTTAATAGATTTTGGAGCTTAAAATTATTAAGATTCTATTAAAATAATCAAGATTTTAATCTTCATTATCAAAATAGAGTATTGAGGAGTCTTTTTATATAAAAATATATAAAGCCCAAACGAAACTATAATATTTGTTTTAATATAATAAATTGTTATATAATTATATGATGATGATAATAATAGTAATCAAGAATTTAAAATTATAAAATTATATTATTTGTTCTCGTATTAGTATTTATTTTTTTATTTGACCTAATGCATAAATTGCTTCTGAACTATTGATGTTTCTCCTAGTGGCCCCTGAACTTTATGGGGTTTCTATCATGTGACTCTATATTAAAAATCCTTCAATAGCCATGCTTCTCGCCACGTAGGATAAGAGGAGCGTGCATTAAATCGCGTTTGGAGGAGTAAGAGCATCTCCAATGCAAATGTAGATTGCTCTTCTTAATTACCACGTCAGAAAAATGGAAAGACTTTTTGGAAAATGCTCTCCAATGTTAATGTCTGTTTAGGATGTCAAGCTGATGTGTCAAAAAAATCAATAGAGATTATCTACTACACCTTCTATTTCTAGAAGGTCTCTTAGACAATGTTGACTTTTATTGCTCTTTGGTGATTGGTTGCATATTAAATTGTGGATCAAAAAAGAGAGAAAAAAGAGAATGAAAGAAGATTCAAAATTAATGCATTGGAGAGAGTTTTTTTAAAATTCATTGTGTATAAGTAGACATTCAACCATGTCATCATTCACACATTTTATTTCATATGACACATCAGTCACAATCGACATTAGCGTTGGAGATGCTTTAAGGACTAATTTTATCGGTCAATGAGTGTCCAACGTGGTATGGATGATCTGTAAGGTTAGTTTAGGGATTGATCGACTTTGCTCAGATCCTTCTTTACCTGTTTCGCCTCTTGCTAGAGGTTTTAATATGACGTCTGAGATATGCGCCAAAAGGTCTACGACTCTTATGTATCTTGTTTGGAAGATTGAGAGATAGCTTGGGATTGGATATCAAAATATGCTTAAAGATGTTGTTAGACAAGTTCATCAATACTTTGCAAAGGTTATTGTTGACGGGGAGAAAATGATACTAGAACAAGGAGATATTAATAATCAGTACCAAAATCTTCTTTCTCGGCTTATATCAGCTGGACATATGGAGAAAGTGATAAGAGACATGGTTGTAAGTTTTATCATAGCAGGTAGAGCAACTTCAGTTGCAATGACATGGCTATTCTGGTTGCTTTCTTGTCATCCAGATGTAGAGCAAGAAGTATTTAAAGAGACAAATAGTATTTAAAGAGACAAATATTATCAAAGAAGAAAGTTTGATATGATTTATTAATAGAGAGAGTCTCAGATTTGTCAAACAGTAGATTGTCATCTCTTTTGGATTATAAATATCATGATTTTTTTTCTTTCTTCCTATGGAACTCATTTTTTTTTTTTTTTTTTGGCTATTTCTTTTGGCTATTTCTTCCCTTAATCAATTTCTTAAGCTAAAGATTATAAAGTATGGTTTGGATTGTGATGTTTATATCAATAATAATTTGATTCATTTTTTGTAGTTCTTGCAATAAAAAATTTCTAATGGATGTTTTCGCACCGCCCCCGAACGATCCGAAAAACGCGCTCACTTTTTATTTTGGATAATGGAAAAAGTGATTTTATTTATGAACAATGGTGACAAAAACCTTTTTGGATACGGTGCCGATAGATCGGTCTTATAAAACATTTTTGAGTCGCCACCCATTATTTCGGCAATGGGACCATTTCCAATTTTATTTTATAAAAAATGACTATTTTTATAAAAAATGACTCCATTTTAAACCTAATTTTGTTCAAGGCAAATTATTAGAAAACTGGTCAGGCGGCACCCAAGGCGATTCTGGGTAAGGGAATTGAGGTACGTCGGCCCGTTGGAAGCGACGCCGGAAAAAATCTGGCCTCTTTTAACCTACAATTTCTAAATTATTTTAGTTAGGAAAGCCAATTTATTTATTTAAGCCCAACCCGAAATGATCCGAACTGAAGTTCTTATATGGAAAATTAATTAATGCGTCCAATCATCCTTAAATTTTATTCAAACCAATTTTTCCCAATATTCATCAAAGCATCCATAATCATCCAAATCAAAGCAATTAAATTCAAAATAAATAAAAGAACCCGCTCCTTTGCCTTATGGTTAAAGGCGGCACCAACAAAACCAAACCTAAAATACATTCTAAAAAAACCTCAAATAAAATTTGAAAACCAAAACCCTAAAACCCGAAATCATGCATAATTACATTTTTCATATCGCTAAAACTTAAATTAAATTGCAAACTGTTTGGTAGTTGGTCATCTTCGGAATTTTATTGGAAAAATTAAAATTTTATTTTTATAGCAAAAAAATTTTTTTATATTATTTTTTTAAAAAAGGACAAAAATTGTTTCTGGAACCGCTAGAACAGTTTGGAACCCTAGAACAGTTGCGTCACGCAGCTGTTCTTTGAAGAACAGTTACGTGACGCAGCCGATAGCTGCGTGACGCGGCTCTTCTAGGTAAAAGAAACGAAATTTTGGACATGAACAGCTCCGTCAAGCAACTGCCAGCTCCATTACGGATCTACTGGATGATTGACGCAACTGCTCTGGTCCGAATTCTGTTTTAAATTATTTGTTTAAGGCGTTTTTTATTTAAATATGATTCAAGACTACCTCAAATGATAAAAAACGAACAGAATACAATTCAATTAAGATTAAATTACCCAAAACAATGATAAAATAAATAATCAAAATAAATAATCAATGAATAAAAACACAAAAGGTGTAAAGAAATTACCTAATCCTCAGATTGAGGATTGTGAACGGATTAACAAACGAAGATTACAGTGATCTAGAAGCTTCGTCACCAAGGATTTAAGTGTTTGTTCTTTTCTCTCTTGATTTTCTCTCCTTTTTAGTTTAATTCACCTAAAATTGATCTCTAATGGCAATTCTCCTTCAAACGAACTCAAAAGAGCTTTTGGAGGAGAATGTGGCTGAAGGGCATGACTTTTTAGGGTTTCAGAATCGTTCTCAAAGTTCCAAAGTTTTCCAAAAGTTGATCCAAACGTGAATTAAAAGATCTATTTATATAAGTAAGTCACAGAGCATAGTTGCGTGACACAGCCGTTAGCTGCGTGACGCAGCTTACTTGCTGTATCAGAGTTATATGTCGTTTAATACAAAAACGACATGTAGTCTAACATAGCTAACATAGGCTTCGTGAGCAGCTAACGACCCAGGACCCAGTCAGACACTTAAAATCAATTTTAATTTAAATCCTTGGATTAAAAGACTTCTAGATAGCATTAACCTTTCATTCCACATCCTCATATCATTATTGGATTAGGTGGGGGTATAAAAACACGCATCAACAATGGACAAAAGATATTTGATGAAATGTGTGAAAGAACCCAAAGCAAAAGAAAATTTTTTTTTTTATGGTCATCATTTTTCTCTTACGTGGATTACACGTGTAATTATTTAGTCTACATTAACATGCGTGTATTTCATTTCTTTTTTACACTTTGATGGGGGGCATAGTTACCAAATGATTCTTTAATACAGGATCACAATAGATCTCCCGTAAAATTCAGAAGGCCACTAGGAGAAACCTCAATAGTTTAGAGCTAAAATTATGCAGGTTAGGCCCTTTTTATTTTGATACAAATCGTGCCATACGCATGGCTTCACCTAGGCTTGGCCACGGTTCCGGAACCGAACCGAAAAGGTCCGATTCCGATTCCGATTCCGAACCGGTTACAAAACCGACGGTTCCGATCGGCTTTCCGGCGAATCGCAAAATTTTAAACTTTAAATTTTGAAAACCGGTTTAAAAAAAATTATTTGAACATAAAAAATTAAAAAATACACCTAAAAATTTTAAATTTTGAAGACCAGTTTAAAAAAAAAGCTACAGTTTAAAAAAAAATTATTTGAACATAAATTAAAAATACACCTAAAATTAAAAAAATACTTCATTAAATTTATTTTTTTTAAGACTTGAAACTTGTTGAACATAATATTTTTTTAAAAAAAAATTTGCAACCTGAATTTTTTTTTTAAAAAAGTTTGAACATCAATTTAAAAAAAAAAAGGGCTTGAAACTTATTTTTTTTTTTTGTTTAAAAAAAAATTAAGTTGGCCTACGTATCTCTTGGGGTTTAGAGGAATCAAAGCCCTACTAGTTCTTTACTTACCCTTATACCCAATTTCACGCCGCTTTAGCCTTATCGCTATTTGCACTACCATCCGGTTGATGTTTCCCGTTGAGTGAACCCATCGTATAAATCATATAAATCTTCAATTTTCTTTTGGAATTTTCTTGGGCTCTTAGTTCGGTGCCTTGGTCCAATCATCACGCATGCTTGTGCTTCTAATGAATCGAGGGTTCATACGAGATCAGTGTTTCATCAAGTATGTTTCCTCCCTTGACCTAAAGCTTGTTCAACTTGCAACAGTGGAGACCGAGTTGCTAAAAATTTGTTTTGCAAGTAAAAAAAGAATAGGAAAAGTTTAATTTACGTAACGACTTCCACCGAATCTAAAATTGGAAATCCAGTATCTGCATAATCATCACCAAAACCTCAAAAGAGTTATTAGATAATTATCAAAATTCAGAAATAGAAACTGGATTTCCCTTGTTCTTTTTTGTCTTTGTAGTAACTTTGTTGAGCACACCAAACACCAACTTAACCCTTTGTGTGGAAATTGTTGATATGTAAAGATTGAAGAAGAAGAAGTAGAAGTAGATGAACTAGAAACTTGAACCAATTCATTAATAATAATTGCATAATATTTTGTTTAAACTTCATGCATTACTACATTTATATTAAACAATTTCTTCTAACATCAAGATTTTAATACATCATAATAAATAGTCCAAAATAAATCACATAAAACATCGCATTCTAACATCTAAGGATCAAATACAATAGCAACAAGATAAAGAAGGTGGTATATTTTTTAAAATTAAGAATAACCATTTTTTTTCATTGAAAAATACAATCTTTTAATAAATCAATCATTTTGAAAAATTCTTGGAGATGCAAGTAACAATCAAATAGGTAAAAATAAATGAGATGTGGGAAAATAAACCCTACTAAATTTATAGGTAGCATCATTAAAAATTTTTAAAATATCTAAAATTTTTGCACATATATCCCAATTTTGTGGATATAAATTAATATCTTCAATATTATTATTATTAGTAACAAAAAAGTATAATAATTCTTTATAAGAAAAAGACTCGTTTAGTAATTCATATGTTGAATTCCAACGAATTGGGACATCCCTTAGAAAACGTTTTGGTCTTTTATTATTTTCTTTGCAAAATTTAGCCCAACTTTTCATCACTTGGGGATGTCCCCATAAATATGAAATAGTTTTTTAATTGGAGAAATAAAAGATTCAAGAATTTTTAAACCATCATGTACACATAAATTTAAAACATGACATGCACATCTTATATGAAAAAATTTTCCACCAATATTTGGTTCACAAATATTTTTAAGTTCAATAATTGATTTACAATAATTGATCTAGTATTTGCAGAAGCATTTATCAAATGAAATTGAAAATTTTTTTTTGTCAACTTATATTCATCTAAAAATTGAAACAATTACTCTATTAAATATTATTTGCAGTATGTTTATCATCAAAAACACGAAAAATAATTCCTTTTTTGAACTTTTCCATCAATCATTAATCCAATGACATGTAATACCCATATAGAATGCATTTGCCATGATCACTCCAAACATCACAACAAATTTGAAACACGATTTTCATTTGAGAAAATGAAAGCTCTAAGTCTTTTTTTCCTTTATTATATAAAGAAATAATAGTTCTTTTTAACAGTATTTCTTTGGTACTCTTTTAGCAAAAAGGATTTAAAGCTTTTTGACAATAATTATTAAAACCTACTTTTTTCACCAAAACTAAAAGATGTTCCATAGAAATCATTTTTGCTAATTCTTCTTTTTGTATTTTTTCAGAATATTTAAATAAAGAAAGGTTAGAAGTGTACCCGGAAATTTGTGTTTGAGACCGATCAACTCCTATTTTTGTTGGATGTTTTGTCTCCAAATGCTTCCAAAATGATCCATAGCCGCTTCCAAAATGATCCATAGCCGCCTGCTTGTTTAGATTTATAAGATTTTTCACAATAATTGTAAATTACATTGTACATTTTCTTACCTTTGAATTTTTTTGTGAAATGAATGGAGAATATGTCGGAACTTTGTCTTGCTCTTGTAACAATTTGTGCTCGTTGCTCTTGCTCTTTAGCTCTTCATCTTCTTGTAATTGCTCATTAAATTCCGGGATTCTTGAGTTGGAATATGCCAAATTTTCAATTTTGATAACCCTCAAAAATTAAATTGGTAGGAATCAATTATCATAGAATGGTCGTTTGTAGGGATAAAACCTACTTTTTCACCAAAACTAAAAGATAAATGTTCCATAGAAATCATTTTTGCTAATTCTTCTTTTTGTATTTTTTCAGAATATATAAATAAAGAAGGTTAGAAGCGTACCCGAAAATTTGCATGGTAAGAATATAGAGTAGAGTAGAGAAGAATAAATGATTAATATAGAGTAGAGTGTAGTATATGGTAGAGAGAGTAAGTAGAGAGTGTAGTATATTGTAGAGAGAGTTGAGATGTTTTTGTAATGAATTTGTAAATAAAATGAGGTATTTATAATAAATCCAAAAATTCATTTTTCTAAAAATACCCTTGAAACTAGCCGTTATGTAGCCGGTTATGTTAGCCGTTTAAATGGGCTGTTGGGAGGGGGTAATTAGAAGATTTCACAACAAAATTTAAAAAAAAACAAAAAAAAATCAGGTCTGACAGTTACATACGGCTAGAAGAACCGCCGGTTCGAACCAGTTCGAACCGGCGGTTCTAACCGGCCTGAGAACCGACGGTTCCAGTCCGGTTCCAACCGGTTCTCTAGAATCGCCGGTTCTGGTTCCTAATTTTCTGGAACTGGAACCGAACCGAAATTTTTCGGTTCCGGTTTCGGTTCGTCCCGATTCCGGTTCTCACCGGTTCCGGTTACGGTTCCGGGTTCCCGGAACCGTAATTTGGTCATGCTTGGCTTCACCTAGTACATATACACACACAAATCCAAATGGATCCCAATTCTAAGCCTAATTCTGTTAACTAAAATTGACAAATTATGGAACCGGTGGATCCTAGCATATATTAATTAAATTCTCTATAAACAATACAATATTCATTAATAACAAAACGGAAGCACTGTTCAACTTTCCATTAAGCTAGTCAAACTACCACAATTCAAACCATTATGAAAGACTAAGTAAAACCAAAAAAAAAAAAAAAAGTCTCAAACGCGTTTTCTATGAGTTGAAGGTGTTAGTGTAAGATAAGTTTGTTATGGTGTATACTTATCTTTAGCTTTTCTGTTACGTATTTGTATCTTAATCTTATCAATACTTGTGTATATATACGTATTATAGCAATATACGTATTATAGCAATATACAATAAACAACTTTCCTTTGCCATTCAATCTCTTTATGGTATCAGAGCCTTCTTGACCAAAACCTAATCTATTACGTTTCTTTTTTTTTTCTTCTTCTTCTTTGTGTTTTATCATGTCGATCGTTCCTTCCACTGGAACAATGGCAGTGCCCAATATCACTAGCCAACTTTCGATTAAGCTCACTACTACTAATTATTTGACATGGAAGATGCAATTGGTACCAGTTCTCCATGGATACAATTTATATTCTCATGTTGATTCTACTCATCCTGCTCCCACTAAATTTCTTCCTAATTCAGAAACTCCAAATTCTGCGTACTTGATCTGGTTTCGTGAGGATCAGCTTGTTTTGTCCTGGATTGTGCAATCTGTTTCTGAATCAATGATGGCTCAGCTTGTTGGTGTTACAACAGCTCTTGAGGCCTGGACAAAATTGGCGACTGCTTATTCTACTGGTTCCCGAACACAGATTCGTCATCTTAAAAATGAATTGCACAGGCTTTCTCGGGGTACTGATTCTATTGAGACATATCTGCAGAAGGCTAAAGCTATTTCAGATAACTTAGCTGCTCTTGATAGTCCTTCTTGAGTAGTCCTTCTCTAATGATGATTATGTGGTGCTAATTTTGGATGGTCTTGTGGTGATTACCGATCATTTGTTCGGAATCAGAGGCTCGAAATGGAACCGGTCTTCTTTTTGATGACTTGCTTGGGTTGTTGTTGAACTGAGGAAAAACAACTTAAACGTGAATTTCCTCCTGATCCTTGTTCACCTGCAACTGCTTTTTTATACGTCAAAGCCCGACTTCGCGGTGGAGGAGGTCGGGCGGAGATCTACTCTGGTAGGGGTGGTCGTTCCATTCGGCATCATCGGATGGTTCTATCATCAGTCCCTGCTTACATATTCCATGATGTTCAAGTGTTACAATTCAATTGTCAAGGTTTTGGTCACACTTCACGCACCTGCTCATCCCCAAAAAGGATTTCACATCATCCCTCATCCAATCTTGCTGCTGCTAAACAAGGGTCTTCTCAACAGTCTCAGCCTTGGTTGGTCGATTCTGGTGCTACACACCATCTGACGAGGAATCTCAACAATCTCAAACTTGATTCTGAGTATACACTGGTCCTGAGGAGGTGGTCATTAGTAATGGTAAGACCTTACCCATTTCTCATGTTGGTCACTCTAGTCTCTCGTCTCCTTCTCATTCTTTCTCTTTGAATAATATTCTTTTTGTGCCTAAAGCTACTAATAGTTTGTTGTCTGTTCAAGCATTCACTAAAGATAATGATGTTTCTATGGACTTCTTTCCCTTTTGTTACTATGTCAAGGATATCCGCACGAGGGTGCCTCTGCTGAAAGGCCAGAATAAGCATGGCTTATATGTTTTTCCACCTACTGCTGTTCCTGCTGCTGCTCTTTGTCAAGCTCATGGAGTTACTCTTGCTACTTTACATGCACGTTTAGGACACTTAAATCAGCGTACTTTATTACAGTCTGTACGCGATAATAAAATTTATGTTTCTTCATTTGAGTTTCCTATGTGTTCTGCGTGTTGTACTAGCAAATCTCATCAATTACCATTTTCGGATTCCATCTCTAACATTAATGCACCATTACAATTATTATGTTCTGATGTTTGGGGACCTACTCCAGTTGCTTCTTTGTTTGGGAATCGGTATTATGTTCTTTTCCATGATGCTTTTAGTTGGGAATCGGTATTATGTTCTTTTCCATGATGCTTTTAGTAAATACACCTGGCTTTATTGTTTAAAGAGAAAATCTGATGTTTTGCCTACGTTCATTAAATTTCGGTCATTAGTTGAAAATTATTTCAACACTACAATCAAACAATTTCAATGTGACTGGGTGGGGAATATCAATCTCTAGCCAAATATCTTTCTGTCAATGGTATCTCATTGCGTGTTTCGTGTCCGTATACCCCTCAACAAAATGGGATAGCCGAAAGAAAACACCGCCATATAGTGGAAACTGGCTTAGCAATGTTGCATCATGCCTCTATGCCTATTACTTACTGGGATTTTGCCTTTGAAACCAGTGTTTACTTGATTAATAGAATGCCTCTTGCTTCCAAAAGCACTCCTTATCAATCTCTCTTTAAATCGCCCCTATCCCTTGATAATCTTAAAGTGTTTGGTTGTCTCTATTTTCCTTATTTGCGTCCATATACGAAGAATAAACTTGATTACCGTTCTAAGCCATGTGTATTTCTTGGGTATAGTTCCATTCACAAAGGTTATAAGTGTCTCCATATTTCCACCAATAAAATTTTTATTTCTCGTCATGTCGTGTTTAATGAATCTGTTTTCCCTTTTTCACAGGTGTGTAGCAATTCTTCCAATTCGACCAAGGCTGAGACTCTAGAGACTTGTTATCCCTATTCCTGTTTGGGTTGGAAAAGGCTGGGTTGGAAAAGGCATCTTATCTATCTCCCCATCAACACCATCTACTACGACATCTGCCCCATCTGCTTCTGTTTTACATCCTTCCCAGTTTCCTGTGATCATCAGAATCTTCTCAAGATACTGTTCCTGTGTCTGGTTCTCCCACTATTAGTACTTCTGTCAATCTGTTTGCTACATTAGAACTGGTGGCAGAATCTCCTTCTGTAGTTGATGTTGGTTCAGCAGATTCTCAATCACCTGATTCTCGGTTGGCAGTCACTAAAAATCAGATTGTTGCAGCTCCTATCACTCGAACACACTCTATGGTGACTCGGTCTCAAACTGGCTCATTGAAACCTCGGGTATTTTTATCTGTTGCTCCCTCCTCCCTCCAACTCTTTACCATATGACGTAAATGATGCAAAAAAAATCAAAAAACTTGGCGCAATGCTATGGCTGCGGAGCTTTAATTCGTTGATTGCTTTGGGTACTTGGTCTTTGGTTGAACCACCTATTGATGCAAATTATAGTGGGATGGCAAATGGGTTGTTTCGTATTAAGAGAAGGCAGATGGAAATCTAGACAAGTACAAAGCGCGTCTAGTTGCTAAGGGATTTAATCAACGTCATGGGATTGATTACTAGGAACATTTTCTACAGTTGTGAAACCTACGACCATTCCCGATTGGGTTTCTTTCTATTGCTGTTACAAATCCGGTGGTTAGTAAAGCAATTAGACGTGTCTAATGCCTTTTTTGCATGGGTCTTCTTAATGAGAAGGTTTATATGAAGTAACCCCCGGGGTACAAAGATCCAACTATTCCCCAATCATGTTTGTCCTGCTCCATCGGTTCAATTTATGGCTAAAATAGGCTCCCTCGTCAATGGTATAGTTGCTTGCGCTACTGCTTTTACTCTCTGTTGGCTTTGTTAAAGTCCAAGATTGGACCTCTTTTGTTTATTCTCTTACAGAATGCAGTCATTTCTCTTATTGTCTTGTTTATGGTCGACGACATAATTTTAACTGGTAATTCAAAATGTCCCTTTGGCATAAACTCAAGTCATTAGTTGGAGCTTCAGAAGGTCCTTTTTGTTGAAAAGACTTAGGTCGGCTTATTATTTCTTGGGGTTGAGGCTTCTTGGCATGAGGATCAATTGGTTTTTGTCTCAATCTAGAATATATACGGATCTACTCCTTAAAGCCAAATTTCATGGGCTTGTAAGGGGCTGCAACACCTGCAGTACCATCTTCCAAACAAGTCAAAATCTGGTTCAACTTCTTGTTCGGATCCATCCTTATTTCGGCAACTTGTTGGGCGCTTACATTATCCTGGTTTTTGACCAACGGCCCAGATATTTAATTTTTATTGTTAACAAAATTGGTTATTACATGCAGATCCAAATGGAGGAGCACTGGCTTCGGTGAGTTGAAGCGGTTACTGCGTTATTTGAAGGAGACAATAGGGTATGGCATTCTTTACAAACCAGCTTCGTCTTCACGAATTTCTGCTTATAGTGATGCAAATTGGGCAAGTTCTGTTGACGATCGTCGGTCAACTACGGGATTTTTAATATATTTTGGTGGCAACTTGGTTTCTTGGAATTCCAAAAAACAAAAGACTATATCTCGTTCTTCCACTGAAGCGAAGTATCGTGCCATAGCTTCAACAACTGCCGAATTAACATGGATACAAAGTATGCTTTCAGAAATGGGTATTGTATTAAAGAACCCACCAATCTTGTGGTATGACAATCTTGGGGCCACCTATTTGACTGCCAATCCTATGTTTCATAGTAAGATGAAGCATGTGGAAATTGATGTTCATTTTGTGAGAGATAAAGTGGCAAGGAAAGAATTGATTGTTCGTTTCATATCTGGAAAAGATCAACTAGCTGATTGTTTGACTAAAGCGCTTCCGTTTGACTAAAGCGCTTCCGACGGCAACGGTTTCTTGATTCTGAGAAAACAAGCCTTACTTGGCTTTGTTCCAAAGAAGGTCATTAAGAAACAAGCTACTGCTTTGTTCCAAAGAGTCATTAGCTTGAGGGGGCATGTTAGTGTAAGATAAGTTTGTTATGGTGTATACTTATCTTTAGCTTTTCTGTTACGTATTTGTATCTCAATCTTATCAATACTTGTGTATATATACGTATTATAACAATATACAATAAACAACTTTCCTTTGCTATTCAATCTCTTTAGAAGGACCCCACCCAGAAGACTTGGTTTTGGTCTTTGGAGGCATTATTTTCCACATACACATACAAAAACACTATATGTCTCCTCCCTGGCAATTGCCCTCTTTTTCCATTCCCTTTATAAACTAAAATTTCAAGGATCACACTTACTTGGAAACTCAGCTGTAGGGATGGAAGCAGAATTAGGATTTTAGGTATCTGTTCTCCTCCTATCCATTTAATAAATATATAAATAGTTATACATGAGTTTAAAAAGATGCGAACAGTGAAATAAATATAGGTAAAATACGTTTTTGAGTAACCGTTGCTTGTTATCCGCTATGTTAAAAAAATATATATTTTAAATGATTTCGAGTTTTAAATTATATCGGTACTTAAACAATTTGAAATGTATATGGTAGTAAAATTCTAAAGAGATATAGGTACGAATAGTTCAAAGTTCACAGATATTAGTGCCACTTTCATCCCTATTTAGCTTGTTATTTATTTTGTTGATTACATCAAATTCTCCAATTTAAGTTGTAAAGAAATTATTTTATAATGTGTTAATCTCAATATAGAAATTTAAATTTAATAAAATTAAATTACTTTTGAATTTGTTGATTAGATTTAATTTTTAAAATTAGACTAGAAGTATATAAAATGATTCCTTTGTGGTTTATATTTAAATGAAATAACTTTAAAAAATTGGATCAATTTATATTTTTAGTATCTAAATTTTTAAATGTTTTCTTTGTAAGTGTCGAATAGAAAATTTTACAATTAAGTGTCCAGATTAATAATTTTCGTACAATTAAATGTATTCAGTGAGCTCTCATAATCAAAATGAATTATTTTACCACATTACTTTATTTTATTTATTTTATATATTATTATCATTTTTTACTTATTTTGTTTTATAATCGAAAGAAAGATAATCAAAAGGAAGTTTTAAGACTGTTTTTTTAGAAAAGATATAAGACAATAAAAAATAAAAAAAATGAAAAAATATAAAGGAATTGAATGTATGTATATGTTTAATATCATTTATTGAGTAAAATTATTTATTTTTAATACTTTTGGCAAAAAAAGTTCGGCAACTGCAATTGATTACGACTTGTTTAATACTTCAAATACTCAATTATAATAGAAAAAATAATAGAAAAAAAATTAAAAGGGTGATACAATACAAATATAATTAAAATTTTATAAATTTTAATATGAATAAGTTATTTTTGTCCACACAGAACTATTATATTCGTTTATCTAGAACTAATAGAAAAAAAATTAAAAGGGTGATACACTACAAATATAATTAAAATTTTATAAATTTTAATATGAATAAGTTATTTTTGTCCACACAGAACTATGATATTCGTCTATCTAGAACGAAATACTAAAAATTGATTTGTAACACCAGTTCATTATTTTTAAAAAATATATGTATTATTTAAAGGCAAGGTTTCTAATTTCTTCAAAGGTGTTTGTGTTATTGTTCCATTGCTTTTCCATTTGTGTTTAGGGGCACCAAATCAAAAAATTTAATGGAGGTTTAGTTTATCCTATTACTAGACTTGAACTGAATTTATTATTTAATTCAATTATTTTATAAAAATTTATTAATTGAATTTAAAATCAAATTAATATAGTAAAAATTGATTAAATTTGTTTAAACTGACTGATTTATTTCAAGTCAATTCCATTAATTTGGATTTAATTCAATTTGTCATACAAAGTTTACATTTATTAGCTTTGATTCGATTTAAATCGGACCATTTGCTCGTCTTTATCTGTGTCCATTAGTTAAAAAATAAAAAATAAAAATAAAAATGAAAAAGACAAGGTTTACTCCACCCAAAAGGACAAGACCTCAAACTCCAAAACTCATAACACAAAGCTACACCTCAAACCAAACCAGCCAATGGTTGTCAGTCAGTCAGTCAGTAAGTCCTCGGTCTTCCTTCTTTTGCAGGCAGTAGCAGTCCACAGTCAACTCCATTCCCAACACGCCATAACCCCACGCATTTCCTTTTTTCTTTTCGTTTTTTTCCCACAAACACAGAACCACATTAAAACATTTCTTACAATGCGCAAACCTCAAATCCCTCTCTCTCCAAATCTATTCTTATTCTTATTCTTATGCTATTCTATTGATTTCTCTTCTTTCTTCTGCTCTTATTTGCTCCTGTCTCCTTCTATATACCAGAGCTGAAACTGAATTTAAAAAAATATTTATATGTTTTTTTTATGCAATATAGCTATATATATAGTATAGAAAGAGAAGTCCGAGAGAACCCAACACAATACAAGCTAGAAATGGGAAGGTATGCGTGTGGCAGTGAAACTAATTTGTTTTTGTCTTTGGCTATGTATTCCTTGTTAATGTTCTTGTTATTTCCTTTTGGGTTATCTTTATCTCCAAACCAAACATCGATCATGATCAATCTCTCCCGACAGCTTAACCCTGTTTTACAATGGGATATTACTTTAAAGCCAGAACCATGTTCTTGGAAGGGAGTTAAATGCAGCTCTGACAATACATCTATTACAGGCCTTTTTTTATCTGGGTTTGGAGTTTCTTCTGGGTTTTTGTCTCTTGTTTGCAAGATTGAATCTTTACAGTCCCTTGATCTCTCTAATAACCACTTCAGCTCAGTCCCAAGGGAGTTTATTGACAGTTGTGGAAGGATTAGCGGGTTAAAGGTGCTGAATTTTAGCAGAAATATATTGGGTGGTTATTTGCCTATTTTTAATGGTTTTGTTGGGTTAGAATCTTTGGACCTGTCTTTTAATAATTTGACTGGTAATATTAGTTTGCAATTAGATGGATTACTTGAACTTATGGTTCTGTTCCTGTAAAACTTGGAAAATCTATGGTGTTAGAGGATGTCAAGCTTTCTGCGAATAGATTCCGAGGTGACATACCTAAGGAAATATTTAATTATCAAAATTTGACCTTCATTGATCTTAGTGCAAATAACCTTGAGGGGCCTATTCCTAACTCGATTGGTAATCTCACAAAGCTGAATACTTTGATTCTGTCCGCCAACAATTTGACTGGAGAAATCCCCAAAACTATTGCAGACATTCCAACTCTGTATAGGTTTGCAGCAAATCAAAATGGGTTTGTTGGTGCAATTCCCAGTGGAATTACGAAATATCTTACTCTTTTAGATCTTAGTTATAATAAGTTAAGTGGGTCTATTCCATTAGACCTCTTATCACAGTTGAATTTGATATCTGTGGATTTGTCTTATAATCTGTTGGATGGTTCAATACCTAGAAATATATCTCAAAACTTGATCAGACTGAGATTGGGAAGTAATTTGCTTAATGGGTCAATACCTTCTTCACTCACTTCATCTCATAAGTTGACTTACTTGGAGATGAATAACAATAACTTGACTGGTGCGATACCTACTCAGTTAGGGCTTGACTGGTGCGATACCTACTCAGTTAGGTTCTTGCCAAGGTTTGGCTCTCTTGAATTTGGCTCAGAATAATCTCACGGGTAGTTTACCGGTGCAATTGGGTGATATTAGCAATCTTCAGGTTCTGAAACTACAACTCAACAAGCTGGCTGGAGAAATCCCATTATCTCTCTCTCAATTACACAAGCTGTCAATTCTTAATATCAGCTGGAATTCACTTACTGGTTTCATACCTTCTTCCATTTCAAACTTGCAAAGCCTTTCCCATTTGGACTTACAAGGCAATAATCTTAGGGGTTCAATACCTGACAGTATCCGTAGCATGAATTCTCTGTTAGAGCTCCAACTCGGAGAAAATCAACTAGGTGGGAGGATTCCAACAATGCCAGCAAAACTGCAGATTGCTTTGAATCTCAGCAGCAATCTCTTTCAAGGGGCTATTCCGAATACACTTTCCCAACTCGGGGATTTGGAAATTCTGGATCTTTCAAACAACAAATTCTCGGGTGAGATTCCAAGTTTTCTTACTCAATTGGGATCACTTACACAGTTGATACTCTCAAACAATCAGCTTTATGGAGTCATACCTGAATTCAAGCCTTGGGTTTCTGTCAGTGCAATTGGAAATGCAGATCTTAGTAATGCTACTAGGGAAAACAATTCCCCAAAGTTCACAAATACTAAGAAATCAGTTGCTGTGGCAGTAATTATTGCTGTTGCAGCTGCTGCTGTTGTTGGGATGATGACATTGATTTTTGCAAGTGTACGAAATCGCAACATGTAATATAGAGTGAAGAAGTATCGTATCCACAGGGATTGTATATCGAGTACCAAAATTATGTTAACCTATTATTATTTAAACGACAGTAGGAGAGATTTGTTATAAGGAAAGTAAAAGATTTGTTATAAGGAAAGTAAATTTGAAACATAAAAAACAGAAAGAGATCAAGCAACAAAATTTAAGATGAAAAGAAATAGGGATTTAAACTACTAAGGGAAATTGATTTCACTTATTCCTATCAGTTTATGTTATTAGTTTATTAATCAATTTTAATTGTTGAAGTAGGAAAACAACCTGAAATCACTAACAAGCTCTCCGAGTAATTGTTAGCTATTCTAAATCTTAGTCTAATTACTATCTTTCAATAGCGAAATCAAACATAAAATTAAATCATTGAGTTTTTGTGATTTTTGTTTTGTGAATTTCATAACTTAAGGTCATTAACTTATGAAAGCCCCCTTGAGTCAAACCATAATAGCTTCCGCATTAGCTTCCGCATCAAAATTATTATTCCTCAAGTTAATTTATTATCTTTTTTTCATATTAAAAACCCTTCTCCCGATAGTGATTAATGAAATAGTTCAATCCAGGTGGAAAAATTCTGCCTTGGAAGCTTTTAAAAGGCTTAATATAATATACAAAGAACAATGAAGAACAAAATCTAATTATTATAACTGGAAATCGAATTAAGTTTACAAATCAATATCCCTAGTATAAGAGTTTAGCTAGACATAGTAATTAAATATAGTAATACTGCTTGAATCAATCTTCATAAATCAGTAATAACATGAAAAGAAAAAAGATTAAGAGTTTAGAGATAAAACTAGGTAACAGCTATTGTGGATGGCTTTCCTTGAATCTTGGCAACAATCTTGATGCTTTGAGACCCTTGAGAGAGAGAGACATTTTATGTAGGAAAGCAACTTCCAAAACGAAAGATGTCCCAAATATGAAAAGTTCCCCCTCTTTATATAGAGCTCCTGAAGGCAATCTGACTTTTCCGTTTAGGAAATAGATCCTTATTTACGTGCAAAATCTTCTATAGGAGATCAAATGACTGTTTAGGCCTGGGAATTTCTTTTAATTGGGACTCCTTTCTTCCAAAATAGGTCTAGGTCTTGTTTAGTACGTTTAGGAAATTATCCGAGGCGGGCCCATGTGAGAAAAAGATTGATTTGCGTTTTTAGTTCACGCTAGTTCTGCCTCCGAAGCACGGGCGTGCTTAAGTCTGGAAGTTTGGCTGGTGGAGCACGGAGTGTGCTAGGCAAGCACACCCTGATGAAACCTTGTGGCACGGGCGTGCCATATAGCATAGGCTAGGCGTGCTTGTCCCTGACCTTCCCAGCTAGAGTTTATCATGGGCGTGCTAGGCTGGCACGCCCTGAGTTTCTTCTGGGCACGGCCGTGCCTTCTAGCATGCCTCAGGGCGTGCTCACTCCTGACACTCCCTTAATTTCCTTAGTTTTTAGCACGGCCTTAGTTTTTTAGCACCGGTTGTGCTATTTAGCACGGACTGGGGTGTGGCTAGAGGGCTGAGTATTTTGCCTTGTAATGCCCTTTTCTGTGCCAAAACCCTGTAAATTTCTCTCAGATCAAGTGGGTTATGATTCAAGGAAGCTTTGAACAAAGTTATACTAAAAATGAATTTAAAAACAAATCTAAGTGATAAAATTTACTAAATTTTCTAATAAAAACTATACTAAAAATACTATAAAACTAACACCTATCAAAATCCCCAAACTTAAACCATTGCTTGTCCTCAAGCAACAAAACTAAATTTTAAGAAAAATAATTTGACAAAAATGGCTTACCATGGTTGGAGGCGATTAATCGTAAACCTATAAGATATCATGATTAGCAAATAAGTGAATAAATCAATTGTTC
>NW_023590827.1:293886-323529 GCF_014843425.1 Jatropha curcas
ACACCGCCATATAGTGGAAACTGGCTTAGCAATGTTGCATCATGCCTCTATGCCTATTACTTACTGGGATTTTGCCTTTGAAACCAGTGTTTACTTGATTAATAGAATGCCTCTTGCTTCCAAAAGCACTCCTTATCAATCTCTCTTTAAATCGCCCCTATCCCTTGATAATCTTAAAGTGTTTGGTTGTCTCTATTTTCCTTATTTGCGTCCATATACGAAGAATAAACTTGATTACCGTTCTAAGCCATGTGTATTTCTTGGGTATAGTTCCATTCACAAAGGTTATAAGTGTCTCCATATTTCCACCAATAAAATTTTTATTTCTCGTCATGTCGTGTTTAATGAATCTGTTTTCCCTTTTTCACAGGTGTGTAGCAATTCTTCCAATTCGACCAAGGCTGAGACTTTCGACAGGCCTGAGACTTGTTAATTCCCCATAATTCTGTTGGGTTGGGGTTGGAAAAGGCATCTTATCTATCTCCCCATCAACACCATCTACTACGACATCTGCCCCATCTGCTTCTGTTTTACATCCTTCCCAGTTTCCTGTGATCATCAGAATCTTCTCAAGATACTGTTCCTGTGTCTGGTTCTCCCACTATTAGTACTTCTGTCAATCTGTTTGCTACATTAGAACTGGTGGCAGAATCTCCTTCTGTAGTTGATGTTGGTTCAGCAGATTCTCAATCACCTGATTCTCGGTTGGCAGTCACTAAAAATCAGATTGTTGCAGCTCCTATCACTCGAACACACTCTATGGTGACTCGGTCTCAAACTGGCTCATTGAAACCTCGGGTATTTTTATCTGTTGCTCCCTCCGTTATTTTTTATCTGTTTGCTCCCTCCAAACTCCCTTGTACCATTGACGGTATAAGTGATGCAAAAAAATCTAAAATTGGCGCAATGCTATGGCTGCGGAGGCTTTAAATTCGTTGAAAATTGGCTTTGGGGTACTTTGGGGTCCCTTGCGTGGTTGAATCCACTAATGAATAGCAAATATAGTGGGATGCAAATGGGTGTTTCCGTATTAAAGAGAAGGCAGATTTTGGAACCTAGACAAGTTTACAAAGCGGCGTCTAGTTGCTAAGGGGATTTAATCAGACGTCATGGATTGATTAACTAGGAACTTTTTTCTCCAGTTGTGAAACATACGACCATCACGAATTGGGTTCTTTTCTATTGCTGTTACCAATCGGTGGGTTAAGTAAAAAGCAATTAGACGTGATTCTAATGCCTTTTTGCATGGTCTCTTTGGGTCTCTTAATGAGAAGGTTTATATGAGTCAACCCCCGGGGTACAAAGATCCAACTTTCCCCAATCATGTTTGTCTGCTCCATCGGTCAATTTATGGCCTAAAATAGGCTCCTCGTCAATGGTATAGTTGCTTGGCTACTGCTTTACTCTCTGTTGGCTTTGTTAAGTCCAAGATGGACACCTCTTTGTTTATTCTCTTACAGAATGACGTCATTCTCTATTGTCTTGTTTATGTCGACGACATAATTTTAACTGGTAATTATGTCCCTTGCATAACTCAAGTCATTAGTGAGCTTCAGATTGGGCACTAAACCCCCCTTTCCCCCCCCCCCCAAAGGTATCCCCCCCAAAAATTAGTGAGCTTCAGAACGTCCTTTTTGTTGAAAGACTTAAGGTTCGGCTCTAATTTATTTTCTTGGGTTGAGCTTATACTGGCATGAGGAATACAATTGTTTTTGTCTCAATCTAAATATATACAGGATTAACTCCTTAAAGCCAAAATTTCATGCTTGTAAGGGGCTGCCACACTGCAGTACCATTTCAAAAGTCAAAAAATCTGGTTTCAACTTCTTGATCGGATCCATCCTTATTTCGGCAACTTTTGGGCGCTTTACATTTATTCCTGGTTTTGACCCGGCCAGAATATATAATTATAATTGTTTAACAAATTGTCCTCATTACGATAGCATGTCCAATGGAGGATGCAGCACTGGTTCGAGGTTAGAAGCGGTTTACTTGCGTTATTTTGAGGAGACAATAGGGTAATGGGCATTCTTTAAACAAACCACTTCGGTCTTCACGAATTTTCTTCTGCCTTATAGTGATGCAAAATTGGGCAAGTTCTGTTGACGATCCGTAACGGTCACTACGGGATTTTTAATATATTATTGGTGGCAACTTGGTTTCCTTGGAAATTCCAAAAACAAAAAGACTATAGTCTCGATTTTGCACTGAAGCGAAGTATGTCTAAATAAGAGCTCAACAACTGCCAGAATTAACATGGCATAAAAGTTAATGCTTTTCCAGATTGGGTATTGTATTAAAGATACCCACCAATCTTGTGGTTAATGACAATCTATGGGGCCACTATTTTGACTGCCATCCTAGATGCTTTCATAGTAAGATGAAGCATGTGGGAAATTGATGTTCACATTTTGTGAGAGATAAAGTGGCAAGGAAAAAGAATTGTTGTTCGTATATTCGAATACTGGAAAAGAATCAACTAGCTGATTGTTTGACTAAAGCGATTTCCGCGGCCAACGGTTTTCATTGAATCTGCAGAAACAAGCTACTGCTTTGTTCCAAAGAGTCATTAGCTTGAGGGGGCATGTTAGTGTAAGATAAGTTTGTTATGGTGTATACTTATCTTATGAAACAAGCTACTGCTTTGTTCCAAAGAGTCATTAGCTTGAGGGGGCATGTTAGTGTAAGATAAGTTTGTTATGGTGTATACTTATCTTTAGCTTTTCTGTTACGTATTTGTATCTCAATCTTATCAATACTTGTGTATATATACGTATTATAACAATATACAATAAACAACTTTCCTTTGCTATTCAATCTCTTTAGAAGGACCCCACCCAGAAGACTTGGTTTTGGTCTTTGGAGGCATTATTTTCCACATACACATACAAAAACACTATATGTCTCCTCCCTGGCAATTGCCCTCTTTTTCCATTCCCTTTATAAACTAAAATTTCAAGGATCACACTTACTTGGAAACTCAGCTGTAGGGATGGAAGCAGAATTAGGATTTTAGGTATCTGTTCTCCTCCTATCCATTTAATAAATATATAAATAGTTATACATGAGTTTAAAAAGATGCGAACAGTGAAATAAATATAGGTAAAATACGTTTTTGAGTAACCGTTGCTTGTTATCCGCTATGTTAAAAAAATATATATTTTAAATGATTTCGAGTTTTAAATTATATCGGTACTTAAACAATTTGAAATGTATATGGTAGTAAAATTCTAAAGAGATATAGGTACGAATAGTTCAAAGTTCACAGATATTAGTGCCACTTTCATCCCTATTTAGCTTGTTATTTATTTTGTTGATTACATCAAATTCTCCAATTTAAGTTGTAAAGAAATTATTTTATAATGTGTTAATCTCAATATAGAAATTTAAATTTAATAAAATTAAATTACTTTTGAATTTGTTGATTAGATTTAATTTTTAAAATTAGACTAGAAGTATATAAAATGATTCCTTTGTGGTTTATATTTAAATGAAATAACTTTAAAAAATTGGATCAATTTATATTTTTAGTATCTAAATTTTTAAATGTTTTCTTTGTAAGTGTCGAATAGAAAATTTTACAATTAAGTGTCCAGATTAATAATTTTCGTACAATTAAATGTATTCAGTGAGCTCTCATAATCAAAATGAATTATTTTACCACATTACTTTATTTTATTTATTTTATATATTATTATCATTTTTTACTTATTTTGTTTTATAATCGAAAGAAAGATAATCAAAAGGAAGTTTTAAGACTGTTTTTTTAGAAAAGATATAAGACAATAAAAAATAAAAAAAATGAAAAAATATAAAGGAATTGAATGTATGTATATGTTTAATATCATTTATTGAGTAAAATTATTTATTTTTAATACTTTTGGCAAAAAAAGTTCGGCAACTGCAATTGATTACGACTTGTTTAATACTTCAAATACTCAATTATAATAGAAAAAAAATTAAAAGGGTGATACAATACAAATATAATTAAAATTTTATAAATTTTGATACAATACAAATATAATTAAAATTTTATAAATTTTAATATGAATAAGTTATTTTTGTCCACACAGAACTATTATATTCGTTTATCTAGAACGAAATACTAAAAATTGATTTGTAACACCAGTTAATTATTTTAAAAAAATATATGTATAATTTGAAGGCAAGGTTCTAATTTCTTCAAAGGTGTTTGTGTTATTGTCCCATTGATTTTCCATTTGTGTTTAGGGGTACCGAATCGAAAATGGAATGGAGGTTTAATTTATCGAATCACTAGATTTGAACTGAATTTATTATTTAATTTGAATCTATTTTATAAAAATTTATTGGATGAATTTAAAACTGAATTAATATAGTAAGAATCGAATTAATATAGTAAGAATGGATTAAATTTGTTTAAACTGACTGACTTATTTCAAGTCAATTCCATTCAGATGCTAATTTGGATTTAATTCAATTTGTCATACAAAGTTTACATTTATTAGCTTTGATTCGATTTAAATAGGACCATTTGCTCGTCTTTATCTGTGTCCATTAGTTAAAAAATTAAAAAAATTAAAAAAAATAAAAATGAAAAAGACAAGGTTTACTTTATCTGTGTCCATTAGTTAAAAAATTAAAAAAATTAAAAAAAATAAAAATGAAAAAGACAAGGTTTACCCCACCCAAAAGCACAAGACCTCAAACTCCCAAACTCAACACAAAGCTACACCTTAAACCAAACCAGCCAATGGTTGTCAGTCAGTCAGTCAGTCAGTAAGTCCTCGGTCTTCCTTCTTTTGCAGGCAGTAGCAGTCCACAGTCAACTCCATTCCCAACACGCCATAACCCAACGCATTTACTTTTTTCTTTTCTTTTTTTCCCACAAACACAGAACCACATTAAAACATTTCTTACAATTCGCAAACCTCAAATCCCTCTCTCTCCAAATCTATTCTTATTCTTATTCTATTCTATTAATTTCTCTTCTTTCTTCTGCTCTTATTTGCTCCTGTCTCCTTCTGTATACCAGAGCTGAAACTGAATTTAAAAGAATATTTATATGTTTTTTTTATGCAATATAGCTATATATATATAGGATATAAAGAGAAGTCCGAGAGAACCCAACACAATACAAGCTAGAAATGGGAAGGTATGCGTGTGGCAGTGAAACTAATTTGTTTTTGTCTTTGGCTATGTATTCCTTGTTAATGTTCTTGTTATTTCCTTTTGGGTTATCTTTATCTCCAAACCAAACATCGATCATGATCAATCTCTCCCGACAGCTTAACCCTGTTTTACAATGGGATATTACTTTAAAGCCAGAACCATGTTCTTGGAGGGGAGTTAAATGCAGCTCTGACAATACATCTATTACAGGCCTTTTTTTATCTGGGTTTGGAGTTTCTTCTTCTGGGTTTTTGTCCCTTGTTTGCAAGATTGAATCTTTACATTCCCTTGATCTCTCTAATAACCGCTTCGGCTCAATCCCAAGGGAGTTTATTGATAGTTGTGGAAGGATTAGCGGGTGAAAGGTGCTGAATTTTAGCAGAAATATATTGGGTGGTTATTTGCCTATTTTTAATGGTTTTGTTGGGTTAGAATCTTTGGACCTGTCTTTTAATAATTTGACTGGTAATATTAGTTTGCAATTAGATGGATTACTTGAACTTAAAGGATTGAATCTTACTTTCAATAGTTTCACTGGTTCTGTTCCTGTAAAACTTGGAAAATCTATGGTGTTAGAGGATGTCAAGCTTTCTGCGAATAGATTCCGAGGTGACATACCTAAGGAAATATTTAATTATCAAAATTTGACCTTCATTGATCTTAGTGCAAATAACCTTGAATTATCAAAATTTGACCTTCATTGATCTTAGTGCAAATAACCTTGAGGGGCCTATTCCTAACTCGATTGGTAATCTCACAAAGCTGAATACTTTGATTCTGTCCGCCAACAATTTGACTGGAGAAATCCCCAAAACTATTGCAGACATTCCAACTCTGTATAGGTTTGCAGCAAATCAAAATGGGTTTGTTGGTGCAATTCCCAGTGGAATTACGAAATATCTTACTCTTTTAGATCTTAGTTATAATAAGTTAAGTGGGTCTATTCCATTAGACCTCTTATCACAGTTGAATTTGATATCTGTGGATTTGTCTTATAATCTGTTGGATGGTTCAATACCTAGAAATATATCTCAAAACTTGATCAGACTGAGATTGGGAAGTAATTTGCTTAATGGGTCAATACCTTCTTCACTCACTTCATCTCATAAGTTGACTTACTTGGAGATGAATAACAATAACTTGACTGGTGCGATACCTACTCAGTTAGGATAAGTTGACTTACTTGGAGATGGATAACAATAGCTTGACTGGTGCGATACCTACTCAGTTAGGTTCTTGCCAAGGTTTGGCTCTCTTGAATTTGGCTCAGAATAATCTCACGGGTAGTTTACCGGTGCAATTGGGTGATATTAGCAATCTTCAGGTTCTGAAACTACAACTCAACAAGCTGGCTGGAGAAATCCCATTATCTCTCTCTCAATTACACAAGCTGTCAATTCTTAATATCAGCTGGAATTCACTTACTGGTTTCATACCTTCTTCCATTTCAAACTTGCAAAGCCTTTCCCATTTGGACTTACAAGGCAATAATCTTAGGGGTTCAATACCTGACAGTATCCGTAGCATGAATTCTCTGTTAGAGCTCCAACTCGGAGAAAATCAACTAGGTGGGAGGATTCCAACAATGCCAGCAAAACTGCAGATTGCTTTGAATCTCAGCAGCAATCTCTTTCAAGGGGCTATTCCGAATACACTTTCCCAACTCGGGGATTTGGAAATTCTGGATCTTTCAAACAACAAATTCTCGGGTGAGATTCCAAGTTTTCTTACTCAATTGGGATCACTTACACAGTTGATACTCTCAAACAATCAGCTTTATGGAGTCATACCTGAATTCAAGCCTTGGGTTTCTGTCAGTGCAATTGGAAATGCAGATCTTAGTAATGCTACTAGGGAAAACAATTCCCCAAAGTTCACAAATACTAAGAAATCAGTTGCTGTGGCAGTAATTATTGCTGTTGCAGCTGCTGCTGTTGTTGGGATGATGACATTGATTTTTGCAAGTGTACGAAATCGCAACATGTAATATAGAGTGAAGAAGTATCGTATCCACAGGGATTGTATATCGAGTACCAAAATTATGTTAACCTATTATTATTTAAACGACAGTAGGAGAGATTTGTTATAAGGAAAGTAAATTTTAAACGAAAAGTAGGAGGAGAATTTGTTATAAGGAAAGTAAATTTGAAAAATAAACAACAGAAGAGCGCATAAAAGCGGCGCAAAATCGAGAAAAAGTAAGTCTTAGATGAAAAGAAATTCCAGGCAGAGTTTAAAGTGACTAGGGAATTGATTTCACTAATTCTATCCAGGTTTATTTATTAGTTTATTAATGCCACATTTTTGGTAAGCAACTATTAAATTGTTGAAGTAGGGAAGAAAACAACACTTGAAATGCACGAATACAAGCGGTCTCGCCGCAGAGTAGATGTATAGGCCCTTAAGCCTATGCGTAATCTTAGGATAGCTAAAGGAGTTAATTTACCGTATCTTCCATAGCGAAAATCAAACATAAATTTAAAATCAGTGTTGGAGATTTATGCCTGATTGTTTTTGTCAGAATTCAATAAACTTAAGGTCAATTAACTTCATGGACAAGACCCAGCCTTGAGTCAAACCATGAGCTTGTCCAGTATCAATACAATGTATTATTCTTAGGTGAGGTGCATTAATTATCTCCCACTATGAGAGCAGAAGAGCGAGACTTCACAACCGTGTATAGAGGATGTAAAATGAAATTAGTTCGAGAGTGATCCAGTGTAAAATTCTGGCTGGAACAGCTATTATAGCGTTATATAGAGAGAGACTATGCCCAGAGGAGAGATAACATCAGATATACTTACTCGTTAATTATAACTGGAATCGAGATTAAGCTTACAACAATCAAGAGAGCTCGTTAGTGGTATCGAAAGTTAAGACTATTAGCTGAGTGACCGATAAGGGTAATGTATAAACGGTAAGGAAATCTCAGTATATTGCCTTGAAATCAATCTTCATAATGCAGTAATAACAATGGAAAAGAATAAGCGGAGGAGTCGGAGAGGAGTACCGGCTGGATTTTAAAGAGGGATAAAAGAGAAGTAGGGTAGTAACACAAGACCTATCTACGGGACTTGCCGCTTTCCGCATTAGAAGCTTTGCGACACCTAAGCCAATACTTTTGATGCTTGAGGACCCCTTGAGGAGAGAGGAAATAATGGTAGGGCAAAAAACAACTTCACTCAAAAACGAGATGTCCGCCAATAATGAAAAGATTCCCCTCTTTATAATAGAGCCTCCCTGAAAGGCCAAGATCTGAACCTCCGTTAAGAGAAAATAGGAAAATCTCTTCATTTAGTGCAAAATCCTTCTGGATAAGCGGAAGATCATGACTGTTTAGGCGTGGGATTTTTCTTTAATTGGGACTGCTATTCTCATATACCAATTCCAAAATAGGTCTAGGTCTTGTTTAGTACGTTTAGGAAATTATCCGAGGCGGGCCCATGTGAGAAAAAGATTGATTTGCGTTTTTAGTTCACGCTAGTTCTGCCTCCGAAGCACGGGCGTGCTTAAGTCTGGAAGTTTGGCTGGTGGAGCACGGAGTGTGCTAGGCAAGCACACCCTGATGAAACCTTGTGGCACGGGCGTGCCATATAGCATAGGCTAGGCGTGCTTGTCCCTGACCTTCCCAGCTAGAGTTTATCATGGGCGTGCTAGGCTGGCACGCCCTGAGTTTCTTCTGGGCACGGCCGTGCCTTCTAGCATGCCTCAGGGCGTGCTCACTCCTGACACTCCCTTAATTTCCTTAGTTTTTAGCACGGTTGTAGCTAATTTAGCACGGACTGGGTGTGCTAAGGCTGCAGTATTTTGCTTGTAATGCCCTCTTTCTGCTGCAAAAAACCTGCAATTTCTCTCAGATCAAGCGGGTTCATGATTCAAGGAAGCCTTTGAACCAAACTTATATAAATATGAATTTAAAAGCAAATCAAAATGTGATAATTTACTAAAATTTAATAAAGATATATAAAAATGTACTATAAAAACTAAAACCTACTTCAAAATTCCCAAACTTAAAACCATTGCTTGTTCCTCAAGCAACAAAACTAATTTTAAGAGAAAAATAATTTGACAAACTGGCTTATCATGGTTGGAGACGATTATCGTAAACCTATAAGATATCAATGCATTAGTGATAAGTGGAATAAATAATTGCTTCTCCATGCTACTCATTATTTTATAGTTTGATTTTCAATTTTTACATAAAAGCACATGCATTGAAATTAAATATAAGTTAAGAGATTGTCAACACCAATACTTATTCAATTTATTACGATAAATAGGATATGAATCATCCAAAGAATTTTCAACCTTTCAAAATAAGACAATTGATAGTACAAATGTGGCATTCCCATATGCAAAATTAGTCATCCCTTCTCCACAATTTAAATGCATACGATTAAAATATCAAAAGGTCTTTATCTTGGGTTTTAATGGGGCTTCCGAGGTGTAAATTTTTGCTTAATCAAAGAAAAAGGATAAAAGGTAGACAAAGAGTATAAAAGAATGTATAATATCCATAATTCTATTTTAATCAAAAATTTTACTTGTTCCAGGGAGTTTCTATTTTTTTTTACTAGCTAGAGACATTTTGGCAAGGTCTTTCCATAATATTTTGGTACTTTTCTTCCTTGCTTTTTGAATTCTTCAAACTTAAATCCTTTTGATTGCTTTTTATGTGTCTCTTTTTGATTTTTCTTATTTGGTAAACTTGCTAGTATCATTGAAAAATTCTCCCTTTTTGTTGCTATGTTAATTCTCCCTTTTTGTTGCTATGTTCTTAATTAAAAGTCGAATCATACAATCATACAATCTTCCAAATAATTATTTTTCAATTATCAATGTTGTTAGGACCGTAATTTAAAGTTATTTGTAATTTTTTAATTTGAAAAATATTGTTTTTATTTTTTATGATAGGTTAGAAAATGTCTTCCAAACCACAAAAGAATCTAAAACCAAGAATGATCCTACTTGGGATCATTGTTCTCAAGTTGGTGACAATAGAATGCATTTGAAATGTATTTATTGTGGAATTGAAAGGTGGGGAGGAATAAGTCGTATGAACCACCATCTTGTCGGTGCCTATGATAATGTTGCCCCATGCGAAAAATGTCCAGATTTAGTGATGGAAAATTTTAGGAAGCTTTTAAGAGAAATGGAAAACCAAAAAGTTGCAAATGCAAAAGAATCCTTTGACGAACAATTGAGAGAAGAAGAGCAAAAAAGAGAAAGAACTATGGATGCCTTTGTCATTAAAGAAAAGGGAGTCAAAGCTAAGCAAACAACTATAAATGCTTTGAGCAAACAACTATAAATGCTTTGATTAAAAAAAGAGAACCCGTTGTTCAAAGCATTTGTAGGTTTTTGCATGGACATGCATTACCTTTTGTTTTGGTGAAGAGTCCACTATTTGCTTCAATGATGGAAATGGTTGGTGAATATGTAAGAGGTTTAAAACTACCTAGCTACCATGAAGCTAGAATTACATTTTTGAAGAAGGAAGTTGACAATGTGAATTCAATGCTAAGAGAAGTATAAAAACGAATAAAGCAAGACAGGATGTATATTGATGTCAAATGGATGGACTAATATGAGAGGTAAGTCTCTCACTAATTTTTTGGTTAATAGCCTTAGTGGAACAGTTTTTCTCAGATATGTTGATACCTCAAATATAGTGAAAGATGCACAAAAGTTGTTTGAATTGCTTGATTTATGAGTGGAAGAAATTGGGGAGGAAAATTTGGTTCAAGCGGTGACAGATAGTGCTTCAGTTTATGTAGATGCTGGTGAATTATTAATAAAGGAGGAAAAAAACTATTTTGGTCTCCTTGTGTAGCACATTGCATTTACTTGATATTACATGAGCTAGCCATTTTTAAAGACACAATAAACAAAGCAAAAGAAGTTTATATTTATATTTATCGACATGCTTGGGTCCTTAACATGTTTAGAAAATTCTCTAATAAGAAAGAGTTAAAGAGGGCTGGAGTTACAAGATTTGCTACATCATTTCTTACTTTGAAATTTGCTACATCATTTCTTACTTTGAAAAGTTTTGATAAAGCTAAACTTCCTCTTAGAGCTATGTTTGCATCGGAAGAATGGGCTAAAATTCAATATTATTGTAAGGGTGATGCAAGAAAAGTATAGGCAACCTTGTTATGTGATGACAAGTTTTGGAAGTCAGTCAAATATTGTTTGAAGTCTGTAACTCCACTTATTAAAGTTTTAAGACTTGTGGATTGTGTTGTAAAACCGGTAATGGGTTATATTTACAAGCCATGGATAGAGCGAAAGAACAAATTGCCCCAAATTTCAATCATCATCCCACAAGATATGAATGCATTTGGAAGATAATTGATATAAGAAGAGATTTGCATCTTCATAGTCTGCTTCATGCAACTGGTTATTTTCTTAATCCTAAGTAAGTTCTCTAAATTATAAATTGAAAGTATTTTGTTAGTTTATTTATTTAGGGAAATAAAAAACAAATCATTTTATTCCATTGCATTTATAATATATTATATATTATATATATATAATAATATATTATATATATATATATATCTTCATATATTTCAATATGGTGATTCCTTTAATGCAGATATGGAAGTGAAAATGGGTGTGTACAAGACAATAGAGAGGATGTATCCAGATCTTGAAACTAGAATTAAAATTGATCAACAATTAGGAAAGTTCAAGAAAGGAGAGGAGATTGTTTGGCATGAGTATGCTTTTTTTAACAAGAGATAAAAGGCAACCAGGTATTATGTGATTTATTGTTTGACATTTTGAATTTCCTAATTTTTTAATTAGTGCTAGCGAAAAAAAATAATTAGTTAGCTATCTCTCTCTCTCTCTCTCTCTCTTTATTTTTATTTATGCATCTTAGCTTTATGGTGGGAAAGCTATGGGGTAGAATGTAAAGAGCTTCAAAATCTTGCAATTCGAGTTTTAAGTCTCACATGCAATGTTACGGGATGTAAAAGAAATTGGAGTAACATTTGAGCACATCAATTCTCAAAAGAGAAATCGAGTAGAACAACAAAGATTAAATGCACTCGTCTTTGTCAAATATAACAGTCAACTTGAATTAAGGCAAGCAAAAAAGGAGAAAAGAGGTTAGACATTGATCCTATTTGTTTAAGTGATATGGAGTTGGATGATGAGAGGATCATTAAACGTTAGGAACCATGTCTATCTGAAGACAATTCATGGATGGATATGCATGAGTGTTTTGAAGATGATGGAGGAATTAGACGATGATGAGAGGATCATTAAACGTTAGGAACCATGTCTATCTGAAGACAATTCATGGATGGATATGCATGAGTGTTTTGAAGATGATGGAGGAATTAGACTAAGTAATAAGAGGAAATGAGGTATTATAACTCACACTTGCTAAATTTGTAAAAATTATTAAGAAACAAATTATGAATTCTAATTTTTATTATTTTATATAATTCATTGTTCATTTTATTTATATAGGGCCAAGAAACTTGAGGAAAGAAAAAGGAAAAGCTCTTATAGTTGAAGAAGAATTACAAATCATAGATGATGGTGGAGAAGTCAATGTAGAGGAAGAAGAACAAGATGATATGGTTATATTAGAAGAAGATGATGAAGATGAAGGGCTTGAAATTGGAAATGATGAAGATTAACGATTGAATATGATATTAGTTTGTTTTTTATTCCCAAATTCTAATTTAATAGTTTGATATTTTGAACTTCGGAACAACAGAAATTATTAGATTTATTTAGTATATGATCGATATTGGAATTTTCAATTGAATATTTAATATATTTTGATAAAAAATTCGAAAAGGGTATAGTGAATCTCAAGATTCGATTCGATTCTCGATTCAAAAAATGAGACTTCTGATTCATGATTCGATTCTCTATTTGACAACATTGTATGAAGGTAAATTCAAGTTTTGTCACTTTATTCCCAAAGAAACCCTCTCCTCAGGATCTAAATGAGTTTCCTCCCATCTCTCTCATTAGCAGCACTTATAAGGTGATTTCCAAATTGCTAGCAAATAGAATAAAAAAAAATGTAATTGGCATAGTAATAGGAGAAACACAAATTGCTTTCATAGCAGGTCTTCAAATTATTGATGACATTATTATTTACAATGAAATAATTGATGATTTGAAAAAAAAAAAAAGCTAAAGGGCTTATGTTTAAGGTTGACTTCGAGAAACCTTTCAATTCAATCGACTGGAATTTCTTATTGGCCATGATGAAAATTATGGGATTTGGGAACAGATGATGTAATTGGATACTCGAGTGTTTGAAAAGCTTGTAAATAGCTGCCTTACTAATGAATTTTGTATGTTCAGGGGACTTAAACGAGATGATACACTCTCTCCTTTTCTATTTCTCATTACTGCCGAGGATTAAACATCTTTATGAAAAATTCAGTTGAGCAAGTTGGAGTAAAGGATGTTACAATCTCACATCTTCAATTTGCAGATGACTCAGTTATCTTTAACAAACTTGATTGTGAAGAAGTTTTGAATTTAAGAAGAATACTCACATGTTTTCATATTACCTTAGGCCTAAAAATTAATTTATACAAAAGCAGAGTTTATGGGTTGAAAATTGAAGAGGCTGATTTAAATAATTATGCAAGAATGCTAAAATGTTCTAAGGAAATTATGCAAGAATGCTAAAATGTTCTAAGGAAAGCTCCCAACTTGTTACCTCGGCATCACCATTGGTTGCAATCCTAAAAGATCAAAAATATGGAAACCTATTCTTGAAAAGTTTGAGGCTAAACTCATTACTTGGAAATCTAGAAACTTCTCAAAGGGACGTAAAATTACCTTAATTGAATATGTACTATGCTCCCTACCCCATTTATACATGTCTGTTTTCAGAGCACCTAACAATGTTCATCAATCGCATTGAGGTCATTCAACCAAAATTTCTTTGGGGAAAAATTGTAGATGGTAAAAGGCCCTTGAATTGGGTTGCTTGGAAAAAAATTACTATAGTTAAGAAAAGTGGTGGGTTAGGTGTCATCTCTATAAAAAGAACAAATATATCACTCCTTATCAAATAGTGGTGGCGATTCAAGTCAGAAAAAGGCTTCTTATGAAAAAAATTATGATTTCGAAGTATGGTAATGAAGCTCTCCTTAAGTCTAGCTTTAATCTTACTGTATGGAGAAAATTATCAACTACTTGACGGGATGTGATTCGTCTTGGTTCTAGAGACTCCAAATCTTCTGATTTTCTTAATAAGGGATTTCGATGGATCCTAGGTGATGGTACTCTCAACCATTTTTGGATTATATTGGTTATTTAATGTTCCCATTATCCTAGATTGTTCCATTTAGCATCTAACAAAAGAGCAAAGGTTAGTGATTGTGGTGCTTATACAAATGGCAAATATTTAATGTTCCCATTATCCTAGATTGTTCCATTTAGCATCTAACAAAAGAGCAAAGGTTAGTGATTGTGGTGCTTATACAAATGGCAAATAGGATTGGCAAGTCAATTGGGTAAGAGAATTCAGAAGCCTTGAGGTTGAACTGTGGCTCGATTTAAAAGAAAAAATTTCTAACATTACTATGCTTCAAGGAGTTGAGAATAAAATTGCCTTGATCTTTAACAAAAGAGGTATTTTCTCTGTTAAAAATTTATACTCTTTGATTAAAAAAAAAGAAATGGTTGAACCTTTTTAACTTCAATCTGAAATATTTATAGGTGTCTTTTATTCCTTTAAAAATTGCTCTATTTGTTTGGAAAGCTATTATGGATAAGATCCCTTGCAAGATCAACTTATTCAAAAGGAAACTTATCCTTTATCCTAAATATTGATGAATGCATTTGTTCAATATGTAATGCCTCGTTGAAACTGTTGACCATGTTTTGTTATTATGTAAAAATCGTCGAGAAGTTTAGTTGTCCATTTTTCAATGGTGGAATGTTGCTGGTCAGTTACCTCCTTTGATAAATGATTTATATTGGCAATGGAAGAGCTTGCTAAGGTTCAAAGGTTTACATATTGTTTGGGTTTTCCTATTTTCATTACTTGTTGGTCACTCAGAAGAAATAAGTTCATTTTCTCTACAAAATGACAAGATTCCAACTCTTTGGTTGAGGGTGGGAGTCTTTGCCCGCCTTTGACCTCACGCCTACAGCATCTATTTGAGCTCTGGGAACTGGGCTTCATTTGGCATGCTCATTCTTAACGTCGCCCCCAAACCTCTACTTGTTTAGCTCAGCCACCACTTTTATTATTTGTCATCTCCCCTCAGTATTCAAATAGTAGTCTTTGTGTTTGTTACTCATCACAGCTTAAACAGTGCTCTTTGTGCAACGCTGGCATCTGCGCCGCCACCAACTAGCCTACCTTCTCCTCTCCATTTTCTTCTCTCTGCACTATTATTTTTTGATGATTTTTTCGGCTAAAACCACCACTGAAAGCTGCTGAACAACCGCTCTTGGCATCCTCCTTATTTTCTATGTGTGCTTTATCTCAACGTCGCGCCTCCCCCGGCCAAATTTTCCGGCAACATTCAGACTTGGATATTGAAAACTACTTCTCGTTCCTTTCCAGAAAATTATAAATTTTCTAACCTTTTGTGTCTACTTTAAAAAGTTGGTGTGATTACAAGTCTTTAATGCAGAAAGAGTGATTTTAATTAACAGTTATGAAATTGTTTCGTCTCTCTTCCTAGAGAGTTCTTCTGGTTTTGGTCTTGTCATTAACAAGTTTTTCTCATGGCTGATGATAAACACATTTCTGTGGAGATGGCTAAATTATCAGTCAATGGTGAGGAAGAAGATGGACTAGTTTTTGAAGAGGACGAAGAGCTCTCTACAGGTTTTGACAATTCTCTTTGTCTAGTAGGACATTTTCTTACCGATAAAACTATTAACTTCCAGGCTATGAAACAAACCCTTGCTTCCCTATGGAGGCCTTTCATGGGAATTTCAGTCAATGAGGAGGGGAATGGGTTTTACCGTTTTCAATTTTATCACAAAGGTGGACGTGGACAGAGTTATTGATATGGCACCATGGACCTTTAACAATCAACTTTTGATTCTCGGTAGAGTTGAAGGTAATATTACTTTGTCTGAAATCCCTCTATTTGAAACTCCTTTCTAGGTCTAGATTCACAAACTTGATGAGGGGTTTATTGTAACGTCCCATTTTTCTATTGAATCAAGTCGTTGCTTAGAGTCGAGTCGGGCTGATCCAAAACCCGGTTCGATCCATTAAATAAGGCTTCTCACCATTATAGTATGAAAATCCTTTATATTGAAACTCGCTTTCCCACCGAAATAGGCATAGATATCACTGATGGGAGGGTTTATTGTAACGTGCCCATATTCTATTGATCAAGTCGTGCATAGAGTCGAGTCGGCTGATCCAAAAACGGTTCGATCATTAGATTCGTCGCAGATGATGGCTAGATAATGGAATGTACTGGAATAAAGGAAAGAAGTGGACTTACATGAAGAAAACAGAAACAAAGATCAAGATATGAAGGATAGGACTTTTTTTCACTTAAAGTAAAAGTTGAGGTATTAAGTATGTACCATTTGACACTTGAGGTACCATTTGGAAATTTCATATTAAAAGATCAAATGGACCATTCCTTAGGAGACTTAACCGCCTGTTGGCCATTTCTTTTCATTTCTTCACCTTACTCTTCAATCTTCATATCCTCTACTTGCCTCTAAATTTTCCTTTCTCCATCACGTTTAAATGGTGGATGAAGAGTTTAATGGAGTTAAACATTTAATTCAACTTCTTTTCTATCCAAGTAAGTAAAACTTCTTGGAAATTCATACCTTGAACTCATTGGTGATAATTTATTAGATTTATCATAAGATTTCTCATGTGCTATATTGTAGATAAGTTATGAGAATTCTGATGTGTATAGGAGAAGGGAGTTCAAAGATTGTAGAAAAGAGAAGCTAAAGAAGAACTCAAGCTTTTTGGAGTTAAGGTTTGATATCTCTTGTTATTTTCCATTTTTCTTTGTATGAGAATTATGTGTTATGTTGCTAGTGAGACAATATATTGCTTCATGTTGAGTGGGAGGACTGGTACTGGTGAGAAACAAGGGAAAACAGGGGAGGTATTGAACAAATGAAGTAAACAAATTGGTTTATGTTGAAACAGGGCTTGCTGGAAATTTTACCAGTAACTTCATCTTGATTTTGACCCCATTTAATGATCGAATTAGGAAGTGTCATAGAAGAGTTATTTGTTATTATTTGTTCCTCTATAGTGTCTAGCTTTACATTGGGGTTTTATTGAATCATTCACGGAGTTGATATATGAGAGTATGACAAAGTGTGGTGAGTACAAGGGACAGTGCAGGTGAGAAAACGCGTGACAGCGCAAAGCGATTGCCTAGGAAGAGTCGCCCACTGATCTCACTTTTGGCACTGTACAGCGCTCGGCGAAACTTGCTATGCGTCAGGCGATTGTGCTTCGCAACCTCACTGCTCCTCTATATTGGCCTTCTGCCGCTCGGCGACTTGCAACTTGCAAGCCAAGCGCGATTGGCCCCTTGGGCCTGTTAAGCACTCGCGACCTTCTCATCGCCGCCGCTCAGCGAATATTGGGCCTGGGACCTCACTGGTCTCTCATTGTTGCACTGTGTACACGCTTCGCGCACTTTCATTCGCGCTCAGCGACTTTCCCTGGAAACTCACTGCCTTACAATGTGCCTTACGCGCTCGCGAACTTTTGCAAGGCGCGCTCCACTTGTTTTTTCGCTGCACTTACTTTCTTTTTCTATGCAATTGGATTCCCTTTGCTCCTTCTGTATGCTTTCATCATTTACAAATTTTACAACAAAAATACAACATTAAATCATGTATCAAAGCAACATGCAAGCATGTAAATGATGTGAAATGAGGTAAACACAATTTGTAATTATATTCTATGCAATTGTGAAATGATGTGAAATGGTGTATGAAGTTATGAATTCTATATAATTGTATTCCTTTCTCAACTTGTATGTCTTCAACCATTTTAAAACAAAAAGACAACATGTATACATGTATAAACACAAAATGCAAGCATGCAAATGGTGTGAAAATAACATGACACAAGCATACAAGTTAGGACACAGTTACTTTGCTTTTGTTTTATCTAAATTGGCATCTCCATTATATTGTCCTCGAGGTTACGGTAGAAACCATGTAGATTAAGGCTATGTCAGCGACAATAGATAGCAGATCATGCGCCCCAGTACAGATTTGGTGACTCCGGCTAAGGCCGTTTTTGGTGGAATATGATTATAGGCCATAGCAGCCAAGCATACAGTTTTTCCAGTTTCATACAGTTTTTTCTTATCACTTCGGTTCTCACTAATAACCTTATTGGTTAAGCCTACAGATATCTTTAACCATTACATTGCTGAATTATTCAGCATATATAAACACAAGAAGATTATCAGGTAAAAGAAGTATCCATGATATGTGTGCTACATTCATATGTGAGCTACATGTTGTTATAATGTGTGTGCTTATGATATTCATTTATTCATTGTGATATTGCACTGACCGTTTAACTCAAAGTTGCAGGATTCAATACAGCATAAAGAACCATCAGGTAGGTAAGATCATGAAAGTATAATGCTATATATGCTTACAAGTGTATTTATTGAATCTTTAAGGAGCCATACAGTCATGAGATGTTATTAATCATAACTTATATGATGTGACTAAAAGTGCATAAATCATAGAGCATAATGAATAGCAAGTAAGACAATGAACATAGACTGTTATGTATTCTTACATGTTTATTGATTTCATTCATACAACACAATGAATAGCAGGTAAGATCATGATAGAATCATAATGTGTGATTTAAGGTTCATGTAAAGGAGTTATGAGAAAATTAGAACTCAATTATTGATGTTTATGAATTAGAATATGTTTATGAATTAGAAAAGTTTATTCGTTGCTATAAAGAGACATTTATGTTTGAAATTTACTGATTCTAGGAGTATCCATGCTTTATGAAACTTGTATTTTAAGTTAGTTGCCATCGGCACTTTGTTTAGTATTGTGGAATTATGAGAACCACTGAGTTTTAATACTCAGCCGTCGATTTTTTATCACGCGTAGGTTGGTAGATCGTGTTGGTCTTGAAGGACTTGAGGAGTACGTTTCAAAAACAGAGTGACTTAATTGGGTCATAGCTAGATTGAGAGTTTGTAATTAGTAAGGAATTATGGCATGTATTAAGATTTATGCATGTATTAATTTTTCCATTTGTTTAGGAGCTTCTGTAATTGGAAATATAATTGAAGCATGTAATTATTTGGTGTAAGTATTTGGAGGAAATGACTTGAATTATGAAATATTTTACTATAGGTTGGTACGATTAGGTCATAAAGACTTGAGATAGATCATTGAATGCTATTAATTTGCTGGATATTAAATGCTATTGAGGATTTATACAGTTATGACTATCTATATAAGTGTTGTTGTTATGATTGATTAGTGGAGATATTGGAAGTCTGATATTTTAATTGGGAGTGTTTTTTATTCATATCTCGCATACAGGGTTGATATTCAGACATGACAAGAGATATAAGGTTTAACCAGATTGTAAATCTCGGCTCGATTCATTCGGTTAACGGGGACCGGAAAGGGATGTTTACAATTTATACTGACAAGAATGGCAGTTCGTTGGGCAACGAACTTGGTTCTTTCTAGAGTCCGATAAACCAATTTAATTATACAGGGCCAAGAGATCCTATATGAGATATAAAATATTTTACTATGATGCCATAATCCATCCGACAAACACTTGAAGCTCTGGTACCAAGGCTTTAGAAATTGGTTTCTATTCCCACACTGGCATATGAAAGATTACCAGTATATGTTTTCTATGTGGTTTCCTTGGCACAACTGAACCATTCTTGCCGTAAGCTCTTGAACGAAGGGAAGTGTTTTTCGGTTGGTCAGAAAGGTTTGGTTCCAGAAATTCAAGTTTCTAACGGCGAAAGCCTGCGAATCGGTAAAACGGTGGTTGAGGGATGGAGACACGGTGGGGTCCTGGGATACGACTACTCATGATGATGGTTTTTGAAAAAGCCACTAATGACCGAAGCTTTCAAAATTCAAATCAGAAAGGGAGATATGGTTGTTTAGAGGGCATGATTTGCGGAGATGAATATGCTCCTATAGTGGATGAGTCACAGAACATTTTCAAATGTGGACCCAACATTAGTTTGATAGTTTTGAAATTATCATGGTAGACCCAAAAAGGAAACGACGGACCTTGCGCCTACCATGTTGCTGATGATATTCCAACTGTTCTTGCGGCATTACTTCAATTTCAAAAATGGGCCATTGGGCGTTCTTGTCGAGTTCAGACCCCACCGCAAGACATGAGTACCATCAGTTGAACTATTGTTGGGCTTGGCAACCCACCAGCAGTACGTAACTTTACGGGGACATTATAAATGATAAGAAAGCCAAATCTTTATTTTTCTTTATTGGAGAACCCTTTGTCATTCGAATAAAATTGCAGAAATAAAAGACTTTTATTACAATTATGATTGGATTTTGTTTAGGTTGGACTGTGTTGGGCCATAGCGGCGGGTTTGGGCATTAACTATGGAAAGGACTGTTTCGGTCAATTAATCTTATTAGTTCCTGTTCTAGATATATAGATTTAAAGTGGATTTGCCCCATTTTGGTGTTTCGCAGCTTACAGGCTTTTATTTGGTGAGCCAAATAGAAACAGAAGAAAATTAATTCTTTGGCCAGTTACTTTCGTATTTTTAGTCTTCTTCACAGTGATTTGCCTTTGGGCTGATGTTTAGGCGGACTTCAATTGATATCTCTTGCTTCGTCTGAAAAGAGAGGGGGAAGGACCTCATCCTAATCATCTTATTCGGGGATCCAAGCTGCTTAATCTTCAGATTGCACATCTGGCATGATTTCCTATCTTCTGTTATGGCCTTCACTTTGGGAAACATGCGTCACATTAGTTGAGGAAAAAACTTGATCGTTATTTTTGGCCACTAAAAGTGTCTTAGCCAGACGAAAATTCTCTCAAGGCCCGAGCTATGGTTCTTTGATAATCCTTCATCCGACCATTTCTCCCGATCTACCCTTGAACTACGTCACTTGTGCTTGCGGCTCAAGCTAGGACGATTTCCATTTCGAGAATGCTAGAGGAGGGAGGCTGCTTTGTAATAAATCTAATTATGGGTTGTTGGGTAGAGACGGTGAATTTTTGGCTTTCGATGAAAGGCTTATTCTCGGTGCAGAGCACTCCTTGATATTTTGGGGGGAAGAACTTTCGCCATTATCAGGAAAGGTGAATTTGCGACTTGCACTGGCTTGTCCATTGGTTGCTACAAGAGGTTTCTTCGTCCGTAGAGATAATGTCCTGTTTTGGAGGCCGAAGAACATTGGTATCAGGAATTATTGTTACAAAGGGAAAATTTTTTTTGGAAAACCCAACGTGCCAAAGAGTTCTGGTTACGGGGAAGGTGATTGCTAAACTCGTTTCTTTCATCGAAGTGCTACAGCCCGACAACAACAACTGAATTTCTGCTCTAAGGGATGAATCTGGAAACTGGTATTTGTCACTTGAATTCCGGGTTTAGAGGACCTCATGGTACGTTACTTTACTAATAATGGTTGCTTCCCAGAATTGCACCTTCTTACATTGGGTTTCCGATTCTTATTCAAGCCTGTTCTCACTGAGGAACAAAATGAGTTTTCTTGTTAGCTCCTTACTCAATTGAGGATGTTTCGGGTAGCTGACTGTTACATAAAGGCCCGACAAAGCCCCAAGTCTTGACGGTTTCAAATCCCGGCTTCTACCAAGGCTACTGGGATGTTATAGGTAATGATAAAATGCTTAGAATTGTATCGAGTAATTTACAGCGGGTCTATCCCTGATCATCTGAATGTGACTGGGTTGGTTTTTGATTCATAAAGACATTCATCCCCGAGTCTTATGTCGATTTGAGACCGATTGCCCTTTGCAATATTTCTTATTAAAAATCATTACAAAGATGCTTCAAATCGTCTTTGCACTATTCTTTCCGCTCCTGATTTCAGAAAGCCAGTGTGCCTTTTGTGCGGGCAGGAATATCAGGATAATTGTATTGTTGCTTTTTGAAGCTTTTACATGCCATTTCACAAGGAAAACTAGGGTGTTCTGATTTTCTGCAGCCGTTCAAAATGGACTCAGCCCAAAGCATACGACAAAATGGAGTGGTCCTTTTCTTCGGGCAGATACTAGCCTAATTTGGGGTTTTTAATGCCTCTTATGGATTAATCTTATTCATGTCTAGTCTAACTTCAGTTAAAAGGTACTGTATTTTGCAACAATAATAACAGAGAAGCTTTGGGCCCAATTCTTCCCACTTAGGGTTTTGCGAACAGGGAGACCCTTCTATCCCCATAACTTGTCAATCATCTGTGCTGAAGCTTATCAAAACATGATTCGGATTATCTACTCAGCATGGTGCTCTTGAGTGTTTTCAAGTTTTTTCGGGTGGCCCATAATATCTCATCTATTTTCGCCGACGCAGTTTTGTGTTTTCTGAAGGCTTCATTCAGGGAATCACAATCTTCAAACATAATTTTGGCTATGTATTTGGCAGGAATCAGGTCAGCAGATAAATTTTTCAACAAGTCTTCAATTACTTTTAGCACTAATACCCCTCGGCACTCCAGATACCCAAATATGTTCCTTACTTCAAGTTACAGGAGAAGGATTACTTTTAGGTTCTTACTTGGGGATCTTACCATCACCATATGGGGCGGGAAATCGAAGAGAGGTCTTTAATTATTTAAAGGATCGAATTGTGGAATCGTTTAAACTTCATGGCGTGAACTCAAGTCTCTTTCCCGTCTAGCTCGGAGCGAAGGAGAAGTTTATAAAACAGATCTACTTACCGTAGGAGCTACAATATATATATAATTGCGTGTGTCCAATGCCTCAACGTTAACGCCCTCTATCTCTCTATCCAGCTCAACTCCAGTCTTCCAATACAATAAGCTCGCTTCTTGGGGGTAGTGGGAATCACTCTCTCATCATGCATAGTATAGAGGCGATTCGCTATCGCTGCCTATGGGTGCACTCCACAAATTGAGCCCATTCCCAGACTCACTCTCATCTTCCGATGCAGATATTTGCGCAACTACGAATCTCCATTAGCTTCTCTCACTCGTGATCACACGTCTACTAGTAGCCTCTGATGCTCTATCAATAGTCGTGGATACACGCTTAGCAACGTGTATTCCTCTGTGTGTAGTCCTCAATGTGAATCTATGTCTCTGATACAGTAAGATATTATATATAGTCTTCAGGTCGATTGTGTCTTATCTACAGTGCGAAGCTCATATAAAACTCTGCTCATCAACGATCAGCACTAAGCTCTCATATGCGATACGTCCGGGTGCCCTACTGGGATAGCAGACAAGAGTTTGATCAAAAAGGACTATATTTTGCGAGGGTTGCGTAGTTGGTTCCAACATTATTTATTTAGGATTCTCCTTGGCTGTCTTGATGAAGAGTGTTCTTTTATCTCTCACTTCCCAGACCACTAAATAGTATGCTCTTCTTGGTTTCGCGATCTTATTCGCGCACAGAAGAATGGGATGTCGAGCGGATTAGACAGATTTATTTAATGAAAGAGATGTTGCTCGTATCCTCTCTATTCTTTAAGCCAATCAAAATGGGAGATGATCGGTGTTTTTTGTTGAAATTTGATGCAAAAGGTACTTTAACATAGTCAAGAGTGGTTACAGGTTACTTTTGCATAATCTCTTGCATCAAATTTATGTTCTTCTCTTAAGTTAGGCTCGACTGTGGAAGATGAAGATTCCTCCCAAAAGCACTTAATTTCATTTTGGCGTGTCGTATGTGATGTATTCTACCTTGTAGGGAGGATTACGCTCGTCGAAGGAGTGGTACATTCAAGTATTTGCCTCTATGTTCTTTAGACACTTTCTGAAACACTTCTTCATATTCTTATCAACTGCCCTTTTCAAGGACAGGTTGGACTCTTTCCCATTCTTGGGGTATCGTTTGGTCTTCAAGCTACATCCTTTTGGGGAGTGGTTTCAGCAAGCTCATCGTCATCCACTTTTGGAGAACTTGAATTATTATATTTCTATTGGTGTGTTGGGCATTAATGGGTCCACTTAGGAAATTTGATATGGCTATTGGCTGTCAAAGAAATTCCGGAATCCAGGATGCGGAATTCTACTAGCTACGGTGTTTTGCGAGCATGGGAGAGGTATGGCTCAGGCTTTCATCGTTTTTTGTTAAGCCTCCTTCATTCCAGTCACCTTTTGATCGTACATGGACTCCACCTCCGTTTAATTGGAGTAAAAGTGAACATAGATGCTTCAACTGGCAGTTGGCTATTGGTTATGTGCGTTATGGGCACACTAGTTAGGAATTCAGCCTTGAGTTTTATTTGCTAGTCAAAGTGACATCAACCTCACGCACAGGTGACGCGTGTTAACTCCAATCTGCTCCTCACTACGACGCGCCCCCACTGAAGTCCGACCATTCGCCACGAAGTCTGCGAGAAGCTTTGAGCTGTGATCAAAGGATCACGGATGGAATTATATTTGGTTGGAAAACTGGTACTCTCAGTCAATTGCCAATTGCCATTCAAACAATGTTTCTTACAAATGATTCGTCTGCTTTTATTTGATAATTCAGGACTTGCAGATCTCTTTTTGTCTGAGATACCAGCTCGCTTAAATGTTAATTTTTGCTTTATAGATCTGCACAATGTGGCCTGCAACATTGTTTAGCAATTGAACACATTCCGAAGCTTGGCTTGGGGGTTTAGGATTCTTATACCACCTCCTGTTATACTTGACTTTTCTTGATTTCATAATAAAATGATTTTCCATTTTAACTTTTTCAAAAAAAAAAAAAAAAAAAAAAAAACTTCCTTTGGTGATATTTATTAAAGATTCGTAGTTTTGAGCTTCTAAAAGGATAAGTATCTTTAACCATTCCCTTACTCTATTCATACATTAGTTTCCTTCCCCATTTGGTATGTAAAAGTAGTTGGCTAGATCCATGAATAATGGTATTCAAAAATCTTTAGTTTTTCTAGGAATTTCCCCAGCCTATTGGAGCTTTAACATTTCAAAGCAAATTGATGGGTCTCTTCTACAGGGCGGAAGCCTTGGTCTGGCCAGAATTTGGATAAAGTACATAGAAATTAATGAAGGGTCTTATTTTATGTTTGTTCTTTAAAAGTAGCGGGTATTCTTGACTCGGATTGAGGCTTGAGCTATTTTAACAGGTCTTCAAAGCTGTTGAGGTATTTCACTCTTCAAATCTTAAGAATAATCCAATATAATTTTTTTTTAATCTGATTCTAAAAATGTTATTTGATGGATTACTTTAAAGGGACAATACGCCCTTTTGAATAATGGTTTGAGCATTTTAATATGTTTTAGATACAATGATAGTTCTCTTAACAGCATTGTCTCTTTTAATCTTTGTGATCGAGTAGAACCACTTTGTAGATGGTTTGGCCAAAAAAGGAGTAGGGGGCAACAACTCCTTTTTTAAATAGGATTTGGATTTTACGCTTGTAACCAGTCTCTTATCTCATGGAGGGTTCATAATAATGCTTTACTGTTTTACTTAGCTTTTTCACTTAACATAACTAGTTAAGTTTGGATGTTATGTGGAAGACGTGTTTGTTTGGGGTGTAGATGCTTTGATTTTGTTTAGGTTTTTGCCTGGATTACAATAATAATAAGAAAAAAATAGGATTGAAAGTGTTACTATCTGCATTATACAATCCTGAACGCAAAAAAAAAAAAAAAAAAAAATCCAAAAAAGCTAGTCGACACTCTTTTAGCTTTAAGCATTTCATTATCTTTTTTCGCAAATTTTCCTAATCCTAATAATTTTAAGCATATATATATATATATATATAATATATACTTATATATTATATATTATATATATATATATTTGCCCCCCTCCCGCCCCGAACTTCAAAGAAAAAATCCTGGCAGCACTCTTAATTTTACAGGAGACCATCTTATCTACATGTATGTGGTCAATTTTGTTCTATTTAAATACCTTTAAGCCCAACGTGAAAATTTCAAGCTCCTAAGAGGAAGAATTAGAATAAAAAACGAACAAAAGGTTAGATTGACATTTTAAACTATAAAAAAAATAAAATAACAAGTCTTTTTTATCCTTTAACTTCCTTTCCTTCTCCAATCACCCCACCAGTATATCTTGTCAACGTTTCTCTGTATTTTTCATTCCCTTTTACCAAAAACTTTCCAAATAAAATTTCTAGAGATAAAGTTTTTAATTTTCAAATTAATAAGTGGAATCAATAAAAAATACTAGTTTGATATTATTTCATTCAATCTTAAATATGAACAAATTAAACATTACGTTGAAATTTTTCTTCTAATAATTTGCAAAGTTTTTCATTTGGAAAGAAAATAACATTGTATAATCAAAAGCCCATAGCATTCATGCTTCAATTGCAGGAATTCGTCACGAAGAAGAAGGAAAGCTTCTTACTAACTATAGTCTACACCAAAAAGGTAAAGACAATTAATGTTAGGATTTTATTTTGTCCACTTTTTCTTTCTCCAAAATTATTTTTAAAATATTCTTCATATATTAAATAATTTACAAATAACAAATAAAGAAAAAAATTTCTCCAAATCGAAGAAAAAACTAAACTTGATTTAGAAATCAGAGTCATAAAAAGCCAAGGAGGACATATACAAGAAGGGATTGACCCCCTTTCAAATAAGATAATAGGAGATTGAGAAGTAGATCGAAAAAAAAATTAAAAAAAAATAAAAAAATAAAAAAAAAATAAAACCAAACACGGCATTGGATAAAAAACAATAAACTGCTACTGGAATTTCAGCCTTCTTCTTTGTTCTTCTCTATTTTATTACATTCAACTGTGACTTATACACACAAAGCCCTATTTGAGTCCTCCATTTCGATTTGACTTGCATGAATCCTGACCATGGTGGATTTAGCAGGATAGCTAAAGAGAAAAGAGCAACAAGAGAGAGAGAGAGAGAAGAGGAGAGAGAGAGAGAGAGAGAGAGAATCGTTACTCGGCTTATACACCTCGAATGACCAGCGCAACTACGCGTAGATCGGAAGTATGATTCTGTTATCTATAGTGATAGTCCTACCGGTATACACCGGGGATTCCTCCTCTCTCTCTGGTAATATCTCGCTCTTCGACAGCTAAGTGGTGGATATATCTAGCGATATTTTAATAACTTGTTACAACGAACACTTACTCGAGAGCATACAGGTCATTCAGGGAAACGTGTGGCGGATGCAAATAGGATTTTTTTTTCTTTTAAAGTTCAGTGGATTTTTTTTATGTATTTGACTTAAATTTTTAAAAATTTTAAACTTTTGAATCTTTTTATTATCTATATATATATGCTACATACACATATTCTATACGTATTCTCAATTTCAATGATTTTTTTCGTAATGGTTATTTCTTCTTATTTTTTTTCTTGTTTTTCCTTAAATTATTTTTGTTCCAATTTTTTTGGATTCTTGATTATGCTATTACAAAATTTTAAACTTTTTATTTATTTATTTTTATTTTGAGAAAGTATTGTTATTGTTTTGTTTTTTTCAAATTTTGGGAATTAAAAGGACAAATAATAGCAACTTTAATCATATATATCACCTCCTATTCTTCTTTAACTTAAAGGTAATATCCAATTTTATGATTTTTTTTTTCTCTTTTTTCATGCAGGAAGAAGTGGAAGATAGAAGCAAAAATAGGAATAAAGAATGAATTGATAAAATAGGACCTTTTAGCAAAATATCTTTTATTTTTTGACCTTTGTACAATCAGTTTATTATTGATGTTGAAGTATATTTAGTAATAACTTTTTTCAATTGTGTCTGTATAGTTTTTTATACTTTATGAATGAAATGTGAGTCTTAATTGGTTTATTTATTTATTTTATTTATTTATTATTATGTAATTTCTTTTATTTGTTTTGTTTTCCAGTAGAAGATTTAAAGAGGAAAAATATCTCTTTAGTTATTATATTCAAATAGGACATTTATGTACTTGACTTCAAAAAAAATATTTAAAATCAATAATATTAAATACATTCAAAATAATAAAAGAAATTTATAAGATAAAGATCTACTAAATTAAAAATAAATTTAAATATCTTACCAATTTATATTTAAAAAATGATATTCTTAACATTTTAATTTTTAATTTTGTTATCTAAATTAAAATTATATTTTGATAAATTATATTTTTAAAATTAATATACATTAACAATAATTTATTATATCTATTTTTAAACTTTAAATTTAGAATTTTTTTCTTTTTTTTATTAGGATCACTTAAATAATATATATTTTTTTTTTACTTTAAAGTTTAAATTGGTATTTATTCAAAATATTATCCATATTTATATATTTAAAATTTCAAATATTATTTTTATTTTAAATTGATAGTTTACCGTTTATTTTTGTGTCCGATCCATTCATTAATAATTATCTAATTTTTATATTTTTATATCTTTATTATTATTGTATTTTTTGGTTACTTTGGGACTATTGGCTTATTTTGCAACAACAATTTTAACTAATGCTTAAAATTGTCTAGGAATTTATTTGGTATGCATACAATAAGATATAATAATAAACTTAGTCTATACTTAGATATTTTACAATTTATTTCGTTCTTTTTTAAATTGTAATATTTTTTATAAATATTTATTTTTAAATGTTAAAACAAAAAGCAACTTTGAAACAAACCCTTACGCCAATCGCGCGGGCTTCCTCTAGTGATATATATTAAAATTTTAAAGAAAAAAAAAAATAGAAAGCTGAGTTGGTTACTTTTTTCTTATTATTTTGTATTCCATAATCTATTTTTGCCTTCTAGAAAATCTTTTTCTGTATTTGTCATCTCCGTTCAATGAGGCTCTTTCTGGACAATTTATAAATGTTTTCCCTTTTTAATTACTATTCATAATATCACTCTAATAGTTAGGTTTCTGATATTAATTGTTATTGCAAAAAATAAAATGCAATCTCGCATATAATTAATCTGGGAAGGTATGTTATTATTTGCTAAGGAATAAATCATAGTATTTCTCTTTATCGCATTTACAAAAACTTTTTTCCCTTACCTTGTAATGTATTTGCTATATTTGTTCATAAAATTTGTTAATCATATAACTTTATATTCTACAGGTACATTGCTTCTTACAATATTGGAAACCAAGCAAAGAGAGGGGGGACGATTTACTAGAGTACCTAAAACTTGAATCTGAGAGGTAATTTCTAATGTTGTTGGTCCATTGGATGAAAATACCAATGAATTTGGACTTGTGTCTCTTACTTTTACGATTTATTCTTACATTCTTACAAGTGTTGTAATATCGGATATAATTGTGCTATTGAATTTATTATATTTTAAATTCCTCTTTTCTTTTTTTTTTTTTTTTTTTTCC
>NW_023590827.1:324029-414746 GCF_014843425.1 Jatropha curcas
AGCAGCGATATTATTCATAAATAAAACTTCAACTCATATAATAATCTCCACCAATATATTCTTAGAAAAAAATACTCATCACCAATTATCAATCAAATTACACCAAAAATCCTTTCATATTTTCCAAAAACCCTATAAAAAAATCATGTATATCCATTCCATCCAGAAAAATATTATCTCAATAATTTATAAGAAATTCACTAAACCAACATCAATCATTTAGTTCTCTTAATAAATAATTAGCAACTCATTCTCAATTCCACAGGCACACATATACACACGTTCCTGCATTTTATATATGTATTCCATATTCAACACGTATTAAATAACACTAGCGTGCTTTTATCAGTTACTTCAATCTATTAATCATATATCACTTATCTTCTTACATACTTAAATTATATATGAATATTATTTATTCCATAGAAGGATTTTTATTTAAACCATCCCCTTAGCATCAGTAACTAAATCACATCTCTAAAGAACATGGATATAAATTTTACTCATTAAACAACTTGACTTTAACCTGACTGTGAAGAACGCTGAAGGGGAAAGCAAGGAAGACTATATCAAGACATGACAGAAATTACTCCGCAGTTACATCTAGACTTATGACCTTTTGCTCTGATACCACCTTTGTCACGACCCGTTTCCGTGGGCCGGACCGGCACTAGGGCCCAGGTAAGCATAAGGCCCCCGAGGCCCGTAGTAAGCCTTACTCAACTTATTAACATATTCATACCATTTATAAAAAGTAACGCATACGACAAGGCCAATTTTAAATGCACAACCCTATAACTGCGGAGTTTTCAATTTACTATAACTGCGGAGTCCAAAAATAATCTGATAACAGAATAATTTATACATCCAAAATTAAATAACATGAATATAAAGTTTACATTTGTAACTCTGCAGAGAAGATTGCAGAGCTTCAGCCGAATCAGCTGCTTCCTAGTACCTGGAAGGTTTGTTGGGGAGGGGTGAGTTTTGCAACTCAGTGAATAATAATAAATAATACACACCACATACAGTCAAGCAAAATGCACCATAATATACTGAATGAACACACAACAGTCAATCATATGACATTACATCAGCACCCACAAACAATATCACCTTCAAATAATCACATCACGTGGAAATTAGTATAGTATATAATCATATCACGTGGAAATTGGTCAGTGGCGTCACCGAATCCCTCGATGAGCCGTCCTCTCAAACAGCCCATCCTCTCAAACATGTGCACCCGGAGAGCCAATCCCCCATATCTGGCCGACTGGTCTAATCCTCACTTGACCAGTCCTCTCAATATTTTATTTTACATTCTCTCTTTTCTTTTCCATATCAGCAACATCATTTCATCAGTTCATCAGGTGCACACGGGGGCGCCGATCTCCCATTTTTCCGGCCGACGGTCCAATTTCATCAGTTCATCAGGATCCATATTTATCGACCGTCCTCACAAGGGGTGACCCACTTCATCCCAACTCCACACAATACAAAACAGAGCACAGTATATACACAGCACAAATAATCAAACAATTCATTTATCATAATACATCAATTTCATCCAAATGCACAATTATGCATAAGTATAATTATAATGATCATAACATAATATATATGAGAAAATACAATATGTAAATATATATAAATGTAATGTTATGCAAATGCAGTGTTGACATGCATTATTTATTATTACTCACAGTAGTGGAGAACGAATCCCTAACTTTGATTTTGGTCGGAAGGAGCACTAGACGGACCCGGGCGATCTATGAAATTTAAGAATGACACAAAACAAAAGTAACTATATCAGATAACATATTTCTTTACTACTCTAAGAATTTTATTCTTAAGAATTTTATTTTATATTCTAAATTTTTCTACATAATTTAATCTCGATATTTAATTTCTTTTCTGTAATAAATTTTTATTTTTCTACCGAACTCTATTTTATTTATTTTCTTCTGAAATCTATTTTATTTCCTACCGAAATTTCGCAGCACTTCCCCTAAAATTTAACTATCCATCAATCAACTCAAGTCAATTATTTTTCAAGTTATCACAGCCCAATCCATCGGGCAATCAATCCAGTCAATTAGTCCCGTCCTCCACATGTATTCACATAAACAATATTTTGTTAATTTTTCTTTAATTTCATAAGTTTTATTGTTATCAAAATTTCCTAATAAATTTATCTAATACTAGAATTAAATTTAATTAATCAAGTATTTTTAACTAATCAATAAATCAATACTAAAATTAAATTTAATTAATTAATCAAAATTGCTAATTTAAATTAACTAATCAAGATTACTAAAATTAATTTAATTAACTAAAATTACTAAGTTAAATTATACCCAAATTACTAAAATAAATTCTGAGAATTTAGTTCATAATAACTCTTATTCCAAATATATATATATATATACCTTTAATAATCATATATAACTACAATTCATAAACTCTTTTAACTTAACTAAAATTCAATTCATAGTTCCTAATAATAATAATTTTTAACAAAATCCTCCAAATCAATCTGCAGAATCAATAGCCAAGGGTTTCAATCTATACATTAACTCAATTTATACTTTAATCCCTTTAACTAGAATTAGAAACTTATGAATTCAACCTAAAAAGAGTCAGAATACAGCTTACCTAGCTGCAAACGAGCTGAAAATCGAAATTTTCTGGTTAAAATGACCGTCAGTAGTTCTAACGCTTAAAACCCAGTTCTGTTGGCGTTAGCTTGATCGAAGCTAGGGCAGATTGTGGTAGGTGAAGTTGCTAGAAGGGAAGGAAGAGCTCAAACGGCCGATCCTTGGTGGTCGGAGGCGTGCTGAAGGCGGCAAGACAGTGGCGTAACAGATCCGTTGAGGCGCGATGCTTGCTCGATCGAAGGCAGAGGGAGGCTGGGTCTGCTCATGCCGCGCGATCTGATCCAAGGAGTTGGCAGAGTCGCTGACGGAGCTGCTGCGACGTCGAGTTACAGCGAGGAGCGACAGCGGAGTGGCGGTGATGCGCGGCTCTGCTGCTCTGCCCCTGTCTCCCCAAAAACGCAGGCGCAATGAAGAAGAAAGGAAGAAAGAAAGAAAGGAAAGGAACAAAAGAAAAGAAAGGAAGAAGAAGAGGAGGAGGTGGCGCGGTGGTGGCAGTGCCGATGGCGGCGGAGGTGAAGTCGCCGGTGGTCAAGAAACGCAGGAACGGGGGGAGGGGGAGTTGAAGTGTGCTAAAAAAAATTAGCAGGAAAAAAAAGAAATTTCCCTAGGGATGGGTTTGCAGGTCGAACCGGTTCGATTCGGTTAAGATTCGGCGCCCCAATCCTTCGATTTTTCGGACTTGGTTTACGGCTTTTCCCAATCGGTTTTTGATTCCGATTTTCTCACATGCACAGTGCTCGTACTAAAATATTACTATGAATTTTCCAGGCTGTCGGTTTATTAAATTTAAATGAAAAATCTTTAAAAATAAAAATTCGGGTTATTTCATGCATAAATAAACAGATTTTTATAATTAAAATTTAAATTAAAATATTTTGAGAATTCTTTTTTTTATTATATATTATTTTTTAAAATTTTAAATAATTAATTATATTTAATAAGACAATATATAAATAAATACATAAATAAAAATATAGATTTTTATAATTAGAATTTATATAAAAATATTTCAATAGTTCTTCTTTTATTGTGTATCATTTTTAAAAGTTCAAATAATCATTATATTTTTTGAGATTTTTAATACATTTAATTATAAAAAATGTTTGATAATAATAATCATTCAACTAAAACATAAATAAAAACAAAATTCTGGATGTTCTCTCTTTTCATTTTTTTATTTCTTTAGAAATTTTTAAAATTTTATTTTATTTTTATATAATTTGATTGGATCTCGAATATATTTTTAAAATTTATTTATTTTAAAATTTATTTATATTATTTTAATTGATATATAGATTATTATAGTTTTATAGTTTGAAATTATTAAATTATTTTATTTTATTTAATTAATATTTTTAAGTTATTACATTTAGATAATAGAAGTAACCAAGCGCGAAGCGTGGATCAATGACTAGTATATATATATAATCTTGAAATAAAAAAAACTTTACAAAGCTAACCTCGCACTCTCATATTTGAGTATTGTTTTTTCTCTTTTTTTATAAAATTTATAAATTTATAATAATTTTTAAGCATTTATTTTTCCTTTTTTCATAAATTAATATTTGAAATCTAAACTAACCGTTGAATTTAACAATGATAATGATAACTTTTGAAATTTAAAAATTTTTATAACATTTCCATCTTTAAAACGTAAAAATTTTAAACTACTTGTCATCAATAACATAAATTTTCATATTCATCAAATAACCATAAATTTTCATATATATATATATATATATTATATATATATATATATATAGAGAGAGAGAGAGAGAGAGAGAGAGGAGAGAGAGATGAGAGGAGAGAGAGAGAGAGAGAGAGAGAGAGCTCGAGCTCAATATGGTTTGATTTTTTGGTAGAGATTTTATTCATTATTTTAGTTTTGCATCGTTTACTATACGCAAAGCTAAGATATATACCTTTAAAAATCCAAAAGCTTTTGAGTGGCAAGTATTCTGGAATTCTAGAATATATTACCATGGATATAAACAAGTTTAATTTTAGCTTTTTGGCTCTTGAAACTTGAAAGTTAGAGATATTTCTGCCATCGCCACTAATTGCTGCTCTAATTCTCAAGGGAAGGATTTTCATCCAATTTTTAGCTCAAATCATTTTGCCGTAAAGCAAACAAAAAGTAATTGCCAAAGGGTTACAGGAAAGCCATATAATATTCAAATGTGATAATTTTGATAGGGAACAAAGTATATGCTTAATCTATTTTTTTATTTAATTATTTTTTCTATAGGTTTTCTTTAATTTGTATTTTGTGTGAATATTTTAATCTAACTGTCTATAATAGTGATAACATTTTGTCTCACAAAATTCAACACTTTCTTTTCAAATAATTCCAATCGATAATGAATTAATTCGTAAAAGGATGGTACATCCTTTGATAACTCTGTTATCTTTATATGTTGCCTGTTTGAATTTTCATGACTGATTTTATTGGCTAACAAGTTTCAAATAATGAATTTAACATTATTTAGCACATTCCAATAATGATTGATGACTGATTCTTGTAAATTTTAAGTTTTTGCATATTAAATTTTTTTTTTTAAATATTGATGATTCTTAAGTTAGAACGCTTTTTTTTAAATATTGATGATTCTTAAGTTAGAACGCTATGGCTTTTCTTTTCTTTTTTTTTTTTTTAATTGAAAGAGAAGAATTATCATATATTATCTCAAGGAAAAGTAATCCATCATACATTCGGACACTAAATTTCAAATATGAACACGATTAAAACGATAGGACGCTCTAGCTAAGCAATGAGCACCTATATTATCGTGTCTTTTAATCCAACGAATCTTGACTAATGGAATGGAGGCTAATAACAAAATGCAATCAATAACAAAATGCAATCAGAAATAACAATACCCAACTCACTCATATCTCTAATATTTGATGAAAGAGCATTAAAATACTTTGAGAATCTATTAGAATAGTACCCGCACCCCGAATATGCCGAGCTATAAATTGTAAAGTGAAGCGCAGAGCCAAACCTTCCGCCATAAGTGGAGATGGCTGACCTTCATAGAAGCTGGAAATAGCGCGCAAAAAATATTCTTCATTGTCTTCAAAAACGGCCCCTATACCCGCTGATCGTATATTAGAAAAAATAGCAACATCCACATGGCAAGTCCACTCTCCCAGATCGGTAATAGCAGGTGTTACTTGCGAAATTTGTACCTGAGGCATTTGCGGCTTTACCAAGGCATTCTTGAAGTCTTGAAAAAGACAAGGCATTCTTGAAGTCTTGAAAAAGAATAGAAGTTGTAGCATTAACATTCAAAGGAGTCCAAGCCATTTGTTGCCAAAGAAATTTGTTCCTAGCATCCCACACACTCCATGCAACATAAGAGATAAAAGCTAACTTTTCGGTATTATTTTGCTTCAAGACCTGCAAATAAAGAGTTTAAAAAGAAAAGTTAGTAGAAGCTTCCTCCACCCTATACACCTTCCAAACCTCCAACACCTTGGTGCACAATAATAATGCATGATCAACATCCTCCTCCAAATCACAATAAGGGCATATAGTGTCCACATTCACACCCCTTCTGCTCAATCTCCGTCGAGTAGGCAATAAGTTACGCATAGTTCTCCAAATGAAATCTCTGACTTTTGGGGCAACATTCAACTTCCAGATACTCCCCCACCCCTCACCTTCTACACTTTCAGCACCCCTTCCCAACACCCTCAAGACAAGGTAGTAACAAGATTTAAGACTAAAATTACCCTTCTTATCGTAATGCCAAATCAGCTCATCTTCCACATTTCTTACAGTAAGGGGAATATCAAGAATAGTGTGGATATCTCTCAAAGAAAAAAGATTAATAATCTTTACCACATCCCATTTCCTCTCCCCCTCCACCAAAAGATCTTTCACTAGGAGATTATTATCAATAAAGAGACTACCATCCTCCACATAAAAGACTCCATCAATGGCCCAACATAAAAAGACCCATCAATGGGGTAACCAAAGGGTCCTCACAACCAGAAATACGCCTAAATGGGTAACCAAGGGTCCTTCACAACAGAAATACGCCTACCATTGCCAACCCTCCACCTAACTCCATGTTTCAAGATCATGTTAGAAGACATTATACCCCTCCAGACAAAACTAGGGTGATGACCCGTTTGTGCATCAAGCAACCTCCCATCTCGGAAATATTTAGATTTGAAAACTTTATAAAGGAGAGTATTAGGTGAAGTCAAAAGACGCCACCCTTGTTTCGCTAACATAGCCATATTGAAATAATGAAAATCCCTAAAACCCATTCCCCCATCTTTTTTACTGCCACACATTCGATTCCAAGCTAACCAATGGAGCTTCTTCTCAATACCCTTCGAACCCCACCAAAAACTATTCATCATTTTTTCCAACTCCATACATAGACTCAGAGCCAATTCAAAGACACTCATACAATAAGCCGGCAAGGCTTGAATCACCGATTTAATAAGAATCTCTCGCCCTGCTTTGGAAAGAAATCTGTTAGACTAACTATTGATTTGCTTCCACATTCTTTCTTTAAGGAAACCAAGAACTTGTCTTTTATTCCTGCCAATCAGAGAAGGTAAACCCAGGTAAGACCCACCCTCAAAGGGGTTAGACACGCCCAGAATATGGCTGATATCAGCTTTCACAGTCATGCTAGTATTTGAACTGAATATAATGCCCGACTTCTGAAAATTAATCGATTGACCAGAAGCACTCTCATAGGTAGCTAAGATTCCTTTAACATTAATGGCTTCAGCATTGGATGCTTTGAAGAAGAAAAGTGAGTCATCTGCAAAAAATAAATGGGAGATTTTGGGACACCCTCGACCAGCTTTACCGCCATGAATCTTACCACACCTTTCCGCTTCTGAGAGGAGTAGTGAAAACCTTCTGCACATACCAAAAATAAGTAGGGTGATATAGGATCCCCTTGCCGTAAACCTCTTCCGGGAACAATAGAGCTGACAGTATTCCCATTAACAATAATTGAATATTTGACAGAAGTCATACACATCTTCATCCAATTTACCCATATAGCACAGAACCCCATTTTCTCAAGCATGGCACAAACATACGCCCAACAAATTCTGTCATAGGCTTTACTGATATCAATTTTCAGCGCACAATTTCCACATCTACCTTTACTTGGCTTCTTAAGATTATGCATCATTTCAAAGGCGATTAAAATATTATCAGTGATAAGCCTCACAGGTATAAAAGTAGACTGATAGCAAGAGATGATATTTGGTAACACACATTTTAATCGGTTTGCTAAGATTTTAGACACAATCTTGTAGAGCACGTTGCACAATGAAATAGGTCTAAAATCAGTGACAAATTCTGGTCTATTTTTCTTGGGGATCAAAACAATTAGGGTATCATTTAGAGAGTCCGGGAAAATACCTTGTTGTAGCCAATGGTTACAGGCAATTACCAAATCCCCACCAAGTAAAGGCCAAAATTTCTGATAGAAGGCAGGGTTCAAACCATCCAGGCCGGGCGCTTTATCAGGACCCATTTGAAAAACTGCTTCATGTGCTTCTTAAAGCGAGATGGGAGCTATCAACATGCAATTATCTTCATCTCTTATTGTACTGCGTACCAACCTCAAAATGGGCTGAAAATTTGAGGCATTATGAGTAAAGAGATGACCAATCTCAAAATGGGCTGAAAATGTGTCATTATGCGTAAAGAGATGAGTGAAATAGTCAACAAACAGCTGCTGCTTTTCACATTCCTTTTCAATCCACTGCCCCGCAGCGTTTTGTAGTTTATTAATGGAATTCCTGCGTGTTCTTGCTTTGATTTTAGCATGAAAATATTTACTGTTTCTATCACCATGTTGCAGCCAAAATTGTTTACTGAGTTGTCTTCGTCTAGCATCCTCCTGCGCTAGAATATTGCCCCACTCTCTAATTAAACCTGTGGTATCGGCAAAAGGATCAACCTCTCGAGCAAAATCGATAGCATGCTTCAAGCTGTTCTTTTTCTTCCAAAATCTCGAATTCCTGTCCATACCCCAACTTTGCAGTGCGGCTATACAAGATTTTTTACGGAGCATTATATCAGACCCCATATATCAGACCCATGGAGGAGGACCAACTGTCTCGAACTACTCCAACCAAATCTTCGTTATGAAGCCATGCATTATCAAAACGGAACCTCCTCTCCTTCCTACGAGGTACCTCACCCTCAACTGTCGAAACTAACAATGGGTCATGGTCCGATGTTGGTGAAACCAACGTAGTTGTAGAAGCTTCCTGGAATAAACAGGACCAGCAATTATTAGCCATAGCACGGTCAAGTTTCTCATGGGTGATAATTCAGCCAAATCTTTTTAAGAACCAAGTAAATTTATAGCCTTTAGCAGGAATATCACATAAATCACTCTCCACTGCCGCCTCCTTAAAACCATTCAACAAGTATCTAGGATATTGATTTCTACCAATCTTCTCTGAATCAGCCAATAGATTAATTAGCCAATAAATTATTAAAATCCCCAATACATAACCAAGGACCATTATGTCTACGAGATAAATTTTTAATCAAGTCCTAGGAGTCCTGCCTTCTACATCTTTCCGGAAACCCATAAAAATCAGTTAGGCGCCATGAAACGCTTGAACAAAGAACCAAAGTATCAATAAAATTATTTGAGTAACAAGAAATGGAAACATCAACTTCATTCTTCCAAAGCAAACCAAGACCACCACTTCTCCCATTACAATCCACAGAAAAGCAAGAATCAAAACACAATAAAGAGCAAAGTTGAACAATCTTCATTTTATGAACTAAAGTTTCACAAAGGAACAAAATAACAGGGCGGTAAATTGCAACAAAGTCACATAGAGCTTATACTGTCCGAGGGTTGCCAAGTCCTCGACAGTTCCACGAAAGAATCTTCATTGCATCCGGCCATCCTGCCTCACAGGATCGACCGATGTATGTTTCTCCGACTGGTTGATGGTCGAAGTGTTACCAGATGCAGAATCACTTTTATGAGAAACGACAGTGGTGTCAGGAGTTGTAGGAATAACTCATTGTCTTTTTTTAGTCTCATCACTGATACATGAAGCCACATCTTCAATTCCGCCCACTTCAAAAAAGAATTCGTTTTCTCCACTGTGGATCTGTTTCCAAACAAGAAGATGTTTATTAAAGAACCAAGGATCACTGGTGACAACCCTGTCCATATCAACCATATTGTAGAAACTGAAGAGAAAACGTTTGGCTTCAATTTCCTGGATGTCCATTCCGCCTAAAGGATGCCAGAGATCTGCTAGTGTGTGTTTCATAGCCTCAAAATTGACTCTGCTATAAATGAGAAATATGCCAACCAAACAGAAACTATATGGGTCAACTAGAGGGTTATGAGTTGGATTAGGAAGGGAAAGCCCAGTCTCCTCCTCATCTATAGAAAGGTGGGCGAAATTATCTTCCATGACTAAAATGGAAAAATTTCAGGCAAGAGGAAAGAGGTTGATGGTTTCATTAGCATCATGGAAACGGGAAGAAACTAGAAAAATGGGAGATGTTTATGGTTTCATGGCGACAAAATACAAGGCGTGCACATGGTTTCTGTCACGTCCCGATTCCATGGGCCGGACCGGCACTAGGGCCCGGGTAAGCTTAAGGCCCCCGAGGCCCGTAGTAAGCCTGAAACATTAGAGTCTATTATCTCGGTCTAAGGCCCGTAGTAAGCCTGAAACTTAGAGTCTATTATCTCGGTCCTATTATGAAAAAAAATATAACTTCAAATATTTTGATTATTTCTCGGGCCTACAGTTTATCTTCTACATTTCACAGGTTTCGAGCCCCATTTTACAATATACAACACATTTTTATGGGCTAACAGAATTACTTCATCTATATTACTACACGACTAGACGTATGTAAATTCTACAACTGCGGAGTCACTAACTGTTTGTTATACATAGCTTCTTGTACATATAATTACATAGCAAAACAATTATGGAACTGGGAAAACTTCTTAATAATCCTGCGACGAAGATAACATAGTTTAACCCGAATTAAAGAGAAACTACTTCCTGAAAAATTTAAGCAATACATGTGAGTTTTCTAAGGAGTAATAATTATTACACAACACACGCAGTCACACAATGTGTACACATATTAATCTAGTCATCCGACTAGTTATATCTCACGCGGTCAGTCATACAAATGGCATATCATCAGCACTCACAATCATTAACATCTTCATATAATCACATCACGTGGAAATTAGTCAGTGGCGTCACCGAAACTCTCGACGAGCCGTACTCTCACTTAGCCCATCCTCTCAAACATGTGCACCTGGGGAGCCAATCCCCCATACCTGGCTGACCGGTCTAATCCTCACACGACCAGTCCTCTCATTGTTTTTACATTCTCTCTTTTCTTTTCCATACCAACACGAGGCATCCCGGTCGTCTCCGTCAAATGCCCTCGTTTCTTTCACAGCAGATCCAGAGCGGAGAGGCTATACCCATCACCTCCAGTCGGACATAGAGGTGGGTCATTCGCAACGCACAGGTCTAGAGATCAATCAAAGTGCTCACAAAACAGGAGGCCCAACCCCTGCGGGCTACAATCAAAATCTAGATTATCAGGTGCGCAACAACAAGAAGCCATCCTGGAATTTCCATATAACTATATCATAGGTGCACAAGGGGGCGCCGATCTCCCATTTCCCGGCCGACGGTCAAAGTTCAAATCATAATCGGATTTCCATATCACAGACCGTCCTCACATAAACCATGGTGGTTCCACTTCATCCCAATCTCCACACAAACAAGGCACAACATATTCAAAGCACAGGTAATCAAATCAAATCAATTGCAAGACACATGATTAGTTGGCATCATAAATGCAATGCACAATTAGGCATTCATCTTAAAATACACTTAAATAATAAATAAATATTTAACAACAACAAGATAAAATAAATAATAATAATAATATATAATAATATAATAATAATATCAAAATGAATAAATAATTGAAATAATTAATAATAATAATGATAATCAAAAAAATAAATTAAGAGCACTATATTATTAGTATTAAGTTATAGAATTAATCTAAATAAAATTTTATTAAATTATCTTTGTTACTTAAAACTAGTCTAATTTTTATTGAATTTCGGCAGCACCTCCCTTAAAAAATTGGACTATCCACCTGTTTAGATAACACAAGTATTATTATATATTTATTCAATCAATTGCCACAGCCCATCCGTCGGCAATCAATCAACTTAATTCTCATCCTCCTTCAATAGCAACAATCAATAACTAAAAACCATTTAAAATCATCTATCCATTATACATTACTTTGTTTATATATATATATATATATAATATATAATATAGCCCCTCTAATACAACGCAAAAAACCTGCAAAATGATTGATGCCAACTTGCCAGAAATAAAAGTTTTCTATGTCCAATCATGATTACATTAAACTAACTATTCCTACGAAATCAAATTTAATTAACTTCATGTACTATACTAGTTTACAACTTTCCAAGAAATAAATAAATTGAATAATTGCTGCCAAAATTAAGTTTTAGGCTTCATGGTTTAAATTTTCAACATTTTACTCACAGCTAACTCTCGCTACACAGAACTTATTTACAACTTAAATACCCATTCCCAGACGTTATAAGATTCAAATGAACCAATGCTAAATTTTAAATTTATTTTTAATATAACACCTATTAAGTAACTCAACTCAACTTTAACATATACCAATCTAAAGCCTTCATAAAATTGTCTTCACCATGACATAGATATAATTTCTAGTCTATGGCAAGGTCTAAAATCGAATCATTTATTTAGCAAGAATATAGCTATCAAGCAATAACCAATAATAACCAACATTAATATTTAAAATAGTTCGTATGTTAGTTTATCTAAAATGACAACAATTATTTAAAATAGTTGCTGCCCAACAGCCAATCTCTTGCAAAAAAATTAAACTTACAACCCCATATGTATTATATCCAGCAATACTTTATAGGAATAATTAAAAATAGTTGCTGCCATTTCAAGAAAATTCTCATTTTTTTGTTCTATCTCGATCATTAAACCTTTATATTAACAACAAGTTATGAAAGACATGGTTCTACCACCAAATATGGACTTAACTCAACAAAAACTATAATCTTCTTTAGCTAGAGGCTGCCACTTTAAATTCAATACTCAATTCTAATCTAAAGCTACCAATTCTAATCTAAAAGACACTACGTGATCACTTCAAAAAAACACTCACTAGAATGTAGTCTTTATTTAGTTTCGCAATATTATAATAAAATCCAAACCTTTTCCTAAAATTTGAAATAACCTTTTCCTAAAATTTGCATAAATAGAATATATAGGGATTTAATCCTTACTCTAGCTTGACTACTACATCAAATTCCATATCCTAGCACAAAGAATTCACAAAACATGCAAAAAGGAAGTTAAAGATGAACTTACCTAGCTGTAAAACAAGCTGAAAATTTTAAATTTTTTTTTTTTTAATTTCCGATCGGACGAAATCGCAGGTTCCCTCCGACAGCTGCGCTCGCCAAAGATGAAAGGAGAGAGAGAGAGAGGGAGAGAGAGAGAGAGAGACCGGAGCTGCTGCAACGAGTAGGCGACGAAAGGAAGCAGTGGCCGAGGCGTTGGTCTCCTGCCGTTGCTGCGTTCGCCATAAACGAAAAGGGAAAGAGAGGAGGAGAGGCCGGTGCTGCAGTGAGGCGGCGGCGTGGCAGGGATGCGCGGCTAGGAGGCGCTGGTTCTGGTGGTCGGAAAACCAGAGAGGAGAGGCAGCGAGGTCGCGCGCTGGCACTCCCGCAAGGAAGGAGAAGGGGAAAGAAAAAAAAAGCGCGTGGCACCTTCCCGCAAGGAAGGAGAAGGGGAAAGAAAAAAAAGAAAAGAAAAAGAATAGAAAAAAAAGAAAAAGAAGAGAAAGAAAATCTTGGAGATCTAGACCATTCCGTCATTTCGATAAAACCTCTGGATCTAATTTCAATTGATTCGGCTCGACTTGCTTGGATTTTCGATCAAAAAAATAAGTTTTCGAATTGTTTTACGGGTCCACAGTTTAAGCAATAATAAAAAATACTAGATGGTATAAAATAATTCATTGGTTGAAATAAAAAACTTAATTTTTAAATGAAAAATTACTACGAAATTTAAATTTTCGATCATTTCAGTTTTCGTTTCAGATGAGGGAAACAAAAGTTGCATTGTTTAAGGCAATGCAAAGCTTGCACAAACAAAAAAAAACAAGCTGAAGGAGGGAAAGGAGGAGGGAAGGAGGGAAAAGAAGGAAGAGGGAGGAGAAGAGGAGGCAGGAAGAAAATAAGGGGAATGAGAGAGGAAGGTCTGGAAGGAAAAGTAGGGAGGAGGGAAGAGAGAAAGGAGAGAGGGGAGGAGTGGAAGCAGGGGAAAAAGACGGGGAAGGGGGAAGAGAGGGAGATAAGGGGGGAAGGGAGAAGGAAGAAGGGGGAAGCGGGAGGAAAGGAAGAAGGAAGAAGAAGGAACGAGAAGGAGCAAGGGAGAGGGATTGAGGATGCTTGGTTTTCGAGTTTTCGAATTGGTTTACGGGTCCAGTTTAGCAATAATAAAATACTAGCTGGTATAATTTCATTGGTTGAAATAAAAAAATTTAATTTTTAAATGAAAATTCTACGAAATTAAATTTTCGGATCATTTCAGTTTCGTCAGTGGAAAACAAAAGTTGCATTGTTTAAGGCATGCAAAGCTTGCACAACAAAAAACAAGGTGTGCACATGGTTTCATTGAGTGGAAGATAAAAATTAAATTGTTTCAAGGTATCCAAAGTTTGCACATGGCAGAGAGAACGTGCACATGGCAGAGGAAGAGCTCTACGCTATGGCTTTTCTAGGAATTGATGATAATGCTATTCTCATGTGTATATTTAACCATGTGAAGGTGTTGTGCAGCCAGCAACTTGAGCATGCACAACAAAGGGCTGGAAGCATGAGAAAAAAAAAAAAAACTTGAAGATTTATTTTTTTGAAAGAAAAATTCTAAAATTTATTTTTATTTAATTTAAATAATAAAATAAAATTTAATATATTAAGAATTCAAATACCTAATAAATTATATTTAAAGTTTTAGATCTTAACATTTAAAATTTAATTTTATTATCTAAATATTAAAAATTATATATAATAATTTTCTTTTAAAAATTACTGTATTGCTTGTAAAAATTTATATTATCTACATCTATAGCTTAAATTTGAATTTTTATATTTTTCAGCTCTTATTCTTATTTTTTCAAAACAATAATTAGGGCGCATGATGCTTTTATAACTTATATATAAGAAAAACACGTTTGAGGTAGGAAAAAAAATTATTTGCTCAATTTTTATATTTTTTTAGTCAATAAATTGTATTAATGGTTTTATTTCTCATTTTTATTTTAAAATAAAGTTTATCTAAATTTTTTAAATTTACAAATTATATACATAGCCACAGACAAAGTGCGGGTTTATGACTAGTTCTATAATATATTTGTCTGTGCGGGTTTATGACTAGTTCTATAATATATTGATAACGGAAATAGATATGATTGATCAATTAGGGAGTTATACCTAATCTCAACTAAACACATCAAACTATAAAACTAGGTTATATTCTATTGTTGGAATACAAGTGAACTTGTATTACATCAAAGTTTAACTATACTCACAAACATGTACACTAAGGCATAACTTAATGGTAAGTGCATATATGATCCAACAATAGATCTAGATTCGAATCTCTTTTTTTAATACTAAAAAAGAAGTATACTCACAGACGTGCCACTGGATTAGAACTCATCTTGAAATATTTTATTATTATTCCGAGGAATGTAGGGACTAATATTTGGGTGCCAAAATCAAAACAAAAATTGGAAATATGGATGAAATGTAAATTAATAAACTTAAGGTTATGATTAAATATTGAAGAACTTAATCATGGCTAAATGCATAAATATAATCTTATACTTTACCAAAAAGAAATTGTAACATTTCGAAGTTAGCCTAAGATCGTTGTATCTCTATAGTTTTGAATTTTGATAAAATTGCACATCTTCTACACTAGCAATAATAATTTTTTGTAATACAGATATTTGACAAAACGATATGTTGAACTAATCATCTAATTACATTCATTGACTAATAGAAATTGATAGCATAACTGATAGGTGTTATTTTTATAATATTTTTAATATAGTTTTTATTAGGATTTGTAGTATTTTTAATTACTTTAATTAATTTTTATTTATGTTTTTGTTTATTAGGCACTAATGTTAGTATTTTTAATTAGCTTTAATTAGAAATTTTTGAATTTATGTTTTTGAGTTTCAATAGCTTCTTGAACTCAGAATAGTAATGCACTTAATCTTAGAGAAATTTGTAGGGTTGGCATCATGAGAAGAGTAAACAAATAAAGAGAGAGCACAATCACTCTCAAAAACTGCCTTGCCCTCCGGTGCTAATTACTTGCACCCCACGCGTCAGCTAGGATTTAAGCGAAAAATCAAGTGAAGACCACAGACTCACTAGCACGCCCTATATGTCGTTTGTTTTCGACCGTGATTGAGAGAAGAATTTTAAAGATGTCTCTAATGGAGATATTTTTATTTCCCTTAATACAGCGAGAGGAGTATATAGCTTGAGTCATTTTATTAATAAACAAGGAGAATATTTATTATTTTCCTTACAGGTAGAGATCCTTATTCCATTCATATATCACAGGAGAATCTATTCTCTAAAGAATGCTGGGATTTCTCTCTCATTAATGAAGTCTATATTAAGGAGAGGAAGGAATTCATTGTAAGGGATCAATACTCCAGTCATATACATATTTGATTCTTCGTACATATTTACCCTCTTGGTTACAAAAAATTGTCAATGTAATTCAAGAGCTCTGTGGACCCATAAGATTCAAGGGAACGCCATCTGGCGATCGAAAAATTGAATTACCTAATCGATTGATCGGTTCTTATTTTCTTAAATTCTTAATCTTGTTTATTTTCTTTCCAATTATCCTTATTGATTATGGAATATTTATCTATGACATCAAGTATTTGTTGAGTTTTTAAGTACTATGTGTATATCTAAATCTCTTACAACTCTTATGTGTGAGACTTTGATGTAGTCTTAATATCCTTTTCCAATTTATTGTAATAGATATCCTTATTCAAGCTTATGATTTTTATAGAACTTAACTACTTCTATGGCAGCAAAATTTTCCCACTAGACTTCGATTTATCTTGTGCGATATTTATCTACTATACGGAAGAAGGAAATCTTTTGATCCATGCCAAAAAAGAGTTTGAGGAGAGAGGGAGAGGAGGAGGAATAACTTGCATAGAGGAAGATTATCACGGTTTGATCTCATGGGGGGTTTTAATAGTACCTGGACTTTTGCGTAGAAAGGAGTAGTAGTATGAAGCTAACCAGAACAACCAATACACTTTAAGAAATAGATCTTAAAATTCATGTTTGTATTGCGCTGTTTGGAAGATAGGGTAATTAGACGAGTTAAAATAGCTAACAATACATTCAGGAAGAAGCTTGTTAGTGATTTTTGGGTTTGTCATTATCCCCTTTCGCTACTCTGAGACACTAATTAAATTTGATTAATGAACTAATGAAAAAAATTGGATAGAAATTAAGTGAATCCCCAAAAAAAACCCCTAGTAGTTTCAAATTCCTTGATTTCTTTAATCAATAATTGCTTGCTTAACTTCCTTATTTTTTTACTTGTTGAATTTTAAATTTTTATTAAACAATTTCCTCCAATCTATCGTTTAATAAGCAATCAATAATAGGATAATATAAATTTTGAAGTAACTATGACCTGGTATAGGCAATCCTGTGGGGATACGATATTCTACTCACTCTATACCCAATTCACCTTTAAGCGAATTCGTACACTTTGCGAAAAATAACTAGTCAATAACGGTCCAGCGTTCTTAACAAACCAATTGGATATTAAAATTATTAAAATATTTGTGTCTCTGACTAAGATCTTTTTCAAATCTTAAAAATCAACAACTTTTAAGTAAACGTTCGATAAACTTACAGGTAGCACGACTATACTTTCTGAACCTTATTAATTATAAGTTGCACAATAATTTATTTAGTAATAACAGCTGTATTGTATGTTTTCTAAACTTTAATACGAAAGGTTGATCAGACTATTCCTGTCTATTTTAACTTCATCAAATACATATTGTATAGCGCTTTGATTGTTTATTTAAAATTACTTGTTGAATTTAATTTTTATAAACAATTTCCTCATCTATCGTTTAAATAATAATAGGATAATATAATTTTGGTACTTGGTATACAATCCCTGTGGATACGATATTCTACTCACTCTATATTACTTACAGCGAATTCGTACACTTGCGAAAAATCACTGTCAATAACGGGTCCAGCGTTCTTAACAACCAATGCTATTATTTTAAAATATTTGTCTCTGACTAAAATTTTTTAAATCTTAAAAATCATTTTTAAGAACGTTCGTACTAAGGTACAGACAACTTCTGACCTTATTATTATATTCCAATATTATTATATGTTGTATGTTTTCAAAAATTAATTCAATATTCCTTCTATTTTAACTTCATCAAATAATTATACCTTATTTTATTAAAATTTTCACTAAATATATAGGTTTAAAATTTCATTACTTAATGCAAGTTACTATTTAGTCTTTATATATAGTAAAATAATGGGACTATTAAATTATTTTTTAAAAATAAATATGCTGAGTTGCTATAATTCAGGGACCAAATAGTAATTCATATTTTTATATTGTTCACACGTAGGTATTTTCAACACAATACAAATTATATCACATAGACAAGACCCTACATCCAAAATTAAAAAAAAAAAAAAATTTAGTGATACATTCAACTATATATACACGCATATAGTTATTAAGAAGACAATCCATTAATTAAGACCTTCCACATCTTTCTTTCATCCTCTAAAATTTCTCACCATGGCCAAAACCCAAAATTTTCTAATTTCCAACATATTTATACTTCTCTTAACCCTCACCACCATAAAAGCTCATAGCTTTTCGAGAAATTTATCACAAGAGACACTAGGCTTAAAAAAAGAGAAATTCACCCACCTCCACTTCTATTTTCACGACATAATCAAAAGCAAAAATCCTACCGCAATTCTGATCACTAAAGCAGCCGTTAACTCATCAATAGATTTCGGGGGGGTGTTCATGGCGGATGATCCACAGACAATGGAGCCTGATATCAATTCAAAGCTTGTAGGAAAAGCACAAGGGATATATGCTTCAGCTTCACAAAGTGAGATAGGATTTTTAATGATTTTCAATTTTGTATTCTTGGAAGGAAAATATAATGGGAGCACACTTAGTCTTTTAGGCCATAACGCTATTCTTTCCGGTGTAAGAGAGATGCCTATCGTTGGTGGAAGTAGGGTTTTCCGCTTCGCTCGTGGTTATGCTCAAGCAAGAACACATGTCTTTGACCCTAAAACCCTAACTGCTGTCGTGGAATATGATGTTTATGTTTCTCATTATTGATATTTTTTTTAATGTTTAAGTAGTTAATTTGTGTGTTGTTTTTACTAAAAATAAAATGTTTGTTGCTTTGTTTAGTTGTCTAATAAACCTTGGCTAGTGAGCCAGTTAATAAAAGAAAACATAATTTTTCCTCATTTATATGAATTTAGTTATAAATGTGAAAATAAATAAATAAATAACATCTTTTTTGCATTAATCACCCGCATATATCTCCAGGCTATTGAATTCGGACTCAAGAAAATAGTGCCTTTCATACACTGAAATTTTTCTATTAAAAGAAATCAATTCTCCCACGTTAGTTTGTTTCCTGTAATTTTTTATTTTTTATATTTTGTAATATTAGAGTGTTTTGTTATAATTTTTTTAATCAATTATCCCAAGTTAGTTTGCTTCTCTAATTTTTTATTTTTTATATTTTGTAATATTAGAATGTTTTGTTGTGATCGTTTGGTTTTTAGAAGACGGATTCCAACAAATTATTATTATTATTATTGTATAACTATGATTTCACCAACAATTTAATTAATTGTGGTGTTTTAGTTAATAGCATGTTAGGTGACCTGCTATAAAATAATAAATTAGTATTACATTTGGCTGCTTTGCAAAATTATGAATATGTCATTTGCTCACATCTAATTATGTTTAGGCAAATGCTATATTTTCTTTTTTAAAATTTTGGGAAAATAATCTTTTAGATTTCAAACAAATGAAAAAAAAAAAAAACCATTTCGGGATGTTACATAATTATGAACCAGTTTTGACTCTTTTTTTTCCCGCAAAATGCATTAATTTTTATTATTTTCAAATTCAGAAAAAAATTATTTTATTAAAAAAAAGTTAAATCCGAATCAAAAGGTCTTTCATACATTCATTTAAATTTAAGACAAACTATTAGCGGACCCAACCCAAATAATTAGGGGAATAAAAAATAATGTTACTCAATTATGGATGGCAAAATTAAAATATATTTTACTCAATGTTATAATCATAAATTTGAAAATAGTAATTAAAGCACCCAACAAATGAATATTAAAAAAAAAAAAAAAAAAAACCAAAGGGCAAATGAATATTATAAAAAAAAAAAACAAAAAAAAAAACTTTAAAAACTTGGGTTTTCTAAAAAAAAAAAAAAAAAAAACTTTAAAAACGCTTCTTTCTTGCTAACAGAGGCAGAGACCCATCAAAGTCAACTCTGTTAGTATTTTCTTTAACTAGAATATCAAAACACAATTCGTACTAAAACAGTGACAAAACTATAATACTACATGCTATTGATCTAAAAAAGTAATATTATTTTTAATTTATACCACAAATGTCCTCCGCCTATTAGACCGAACCTATTTTTATCCGGGCTGCATCATACTCGTAAGAGTAAAGAGTGAAGCGCTTCGATGGAGATTTCTAAAAAAAAACAATTTTTATCAAAAATAACAAATTAACTCAGATCATACGATCCAACATTAAATACAAATGAAATCAAAAAATAATGAGAGATAATTGTAAATAGAAATAGAGATATTTTGACACAACTACGAAAAATAAAAAGATAGAGAGAGAACCCAGAAGGGTCTTCCAACTTGAAGGATCTCCTGGCCATGACTATGGCTTTATCTCTATGAAATCTCCATCTTCCTTCCTCTTTGTTGCCATCGGTAACTTAGAAATGGCGGTATTGAAACTCAATTTGGGTTTAAAATAACAATGGGTATTTTTATCTTTTTTTTTTTTTAGGTTTTAATGATAAAGGTAAACAAAAATTTTTTTTTTTGACTTAATAAAGTTAAACAAAATTGATGAAAGGACAAACTAATACAGCAACATACAAGGGTAAAATAGTAAGTTTCTGAAAATTTAAAGCTAAAGAATTATTTTTTGATAAAATATAGAAACAAAATTATAAAATTTCCTTAATTAATTATATGGTTTACAAAAAATCAACTATAGAATTGAATAAGAGACAAACAAAATAAAACACAAGAGTAAGGCTTAATCTTAATTATCTTTATTTGATTTTTTTTTTTTTTTGAGTATTGGGATAGAAATAAAATTATAATTTTTCCTTAATTAATTTATATGGTTAACAAAAAATAAGCTATAGTGAATTGAATAAGCGAAAAATAAAATAAAACACAAGAGTAAGACTTAATCTTATCTTTACTTAAGATTGTTTTTTTTTTTTTTAGTATTGAGATGGAAATTCAAACTTAAATTTATTGTCAGATCATAAATGCACTTAATACTATATTATATTTTGGTGTGCAATTAAATAGTTCACTTTCCCATATGTTGTTCTTACCGTACTTGAATTATGTCACAAAGACATACTCATTTTTTAGTAACGTAAGTGTTCATCACTGTTTATTTTTTTCATTTATTTATTACTATTATGGTTACTAAACAAAAAATATAGCTCAACTTTAAATTGAGTTACCGCACATTAAAGCATAATTTAATGGTATGTACATGTGTAACCTGACAATAATCCTAAGTACGAATCTCCCTCCTTAATACTCAAAAAAAAAAAAAAAAAAATCAAATTGGAGTTACCGGGCACAATTAAAGCATAAATCGCTATAACTGGTAATGTACACTGTGTAAAGACCCTACACAATCTAAGTAGAATCTTCCCTCCTTAATAACTAGCAAAAAAAAAAAAAAAAATGCGGAGTTATCCAGATAATTAATTAATAATACTTCATCTATGAGATATTTCATTCGAAATCACTTAATTACTCTATCGAATTAAACTAAAATAATACATTTCAAGATCGTCAATATTAATTTGGCAATCAATCAGATAAGTCTAATACACTATCAAACCGCGCCAATCCCTGATTCCTTTTTACCAATCTCATGTCTGTATAGGCTTACGGACCTAAAAAAAAAAAAAAAAAAAAATCGAGTTACCAGATAATTAAATTAATAATACTTCATATGGATATTTCACGAAATATTAATTATTATAAATTAACTAAATAATACATTTCAGAGTCTAATATTATTTGAATCAATCACGATAAGCTAAACTATCAACCGGCATCCTTTCTTTTACCAATCTCTGTTCTGTATAGGCTAAACTATTAACCGGCATCCTTTCTTTTAACTGACTTTTCTGTTCCAGTTAGGGCCACAAGACAAGCAGATCTCCCGTTGGCAGGGCAGTCCAAAGATTCCTTGAGTAAAAACCCGTTGTATCATCACTTGTACAATGAATAAATATAATGAGTAAAAATCCAAAGATTACCCAGATCTCAGCAAATAGAATCTCACGATTTAAAGCCTTTTTCAAGAAGTCAAATGAGAACCTTGACTTGATTATCGAATGGCATATGATAAATTTAATCAATTAATTACATTCATAATCATCTAATATTATAAACATTATTTCATAATCATTTTCCCTTATAGTTTCAATTGCTAGAGACAGATATTTGAAAAATGATTTGTTGATCTAATAATCTAATTACATTCATTGACTTGTAGAAATTGATAGCTTAACTAATTCAACATTCTTAACCAGCAATGCTATTATTTTATAATACGTATCTCAAACTAAAATTTTCAACCGTAAAAATCCTTTTTAAAAACTTTTCATACTTTGAACATTTGTACCGACACATACACAGAGTTAAGAATTAAATAATCAACCGGTATTTGATTAAATATATATTAAATGTTATATCAAATAATTTTAAATTAATAATTTTTAGTAAAAATCATGTTTGAATTAAAATAAAAAATAAAAAATTGTAATTAATTAAATTTCAAAAAATAATAGTTTTACCCAACAATTGTAAATGAATATTATATATGTTATAATATTTTATATAAAATTATATTTAAAAATTTTGAATAATAATAATAATAATAATTCTCTGCTAATAATATTGGAGTTATTTTCAATAAATTTCATATTTAATATATTTAAAAATTATAAAGATAAATAAGAGTACTATTGGATTAAATAATTTTAAGAGCAAAGTATTTAGTCTGAGAAAATAAAATTCTATAATAAAAAAAGAAATTTATTAAATAAATTATAATTATAATTTTTATTACCAACATAAAATTTTAAATAAAGAAATAATATAATATTTGAGAGAAAATGTAACCATTGTATTATATTGAAAAAAAATAATTTATGTACGAGATTTAACATAACAATATATATGGCTTCATGGTTAATATTTTGGTAATTTAATGTTAGGTTACGGGTTAATACTTACCAAAAGCATTTTACAAATATATATTTTACCAACTAAAAAAAATCTGTTTGAATCAGAGCTAAATCCGCCTGACTTTGATCTGTTTATGTTCAAATCCGATCGGTTCAGTTAGTCAACCAATGGGCTCGACTAAAAGTCTGGATTTATTATAAATCTGAATTGAAACAAAATCCCCCTAATTTTATAATTCTTTCTCTCTCTCTCATTCTACATTCAATTTTCTTTAATTTCTTCCTAAAATCCCAATTATTTTTTTTAAATTAGTTAATAGAAACTAAATTCAGTAAGTATTTAAGACATGATGGTTTAGATTTATTTTCGGAATTAAAAGTTTTAAAATAAATTATAGCTATGGATATAAAAAACACCACTTAATGATACTAAATTTTATAAAAAGAGTAAAACATATATATATTTTTATTTTCATATAAATCACCGGTATCCAAAGCCTATTAACAGAACCGCCTAATTCAACTTGGGGCTTAGTCACAGTTCTTATAGGTTCATTTTTTTAGTTGGAGCCAAAAAAATATTAAGCCAACCTTGTCTTACTCTTATGAAGCAATTAAACTTGTATTAAATAATAATGCACAATATCAGTAACTTAAAATGCTGAAAGTAAAGCCTTAAATAAAAAGCAACCTTTATTAGTTGTATTTGTTTCCAGAAAATAATACATTTTAAAAATTATTTTTTAAAAAAGTGTTTTACCAACAACTTACTTTATAATTTTTAAAAATATATATAATTAAAGAATTTGCATATTTTAAAATTTTACTGTTAAGTATAAAAAAAAGACATAAAAATGTCAAATAATAGTAAGTATTAGTGACTGTGGTGGTGGCTGGTGAGTGGTAATAGTTATCGGCCATCGATGGTACTTTGCTGTGATCAATAATAGTAATTATTAATGATCAATGAATTAATAAAAAATTGGAAATATTAAACCCTAATAAGTTGTCTCTCTTTTTCTCATAACCTAAAAATTTTATTTTTTCTTTTTTCATTGGTGGTGACTAGGGGTGTGCATGGTCAGGTTGGGACGTAAATTCATTAATTCCGAGTTTCATCCCAAAAGATCGGAATGTAAAAAATAGAGTCTCAATCCCACCCCATCTCATCCCATTTTTTTTGAGAGGGAATGCAAGAGTTCAGGTCTATGAAACAGGACCGAATGGGTTGGATCCAGAATCAATTAGGATTTTCTAGAATCTTACTAAATTATTTTCATAAAAAAAAGATAAATAAATTACTATGTTCATCAATTATAATAAAACAAAATTCATTTATATAAGTTTGAGTTAAAAAAAAATTAAATGATTAATTCAATCATAGATGATTTTACTGCTAATGTTATAATAGAAGATTTTTAAGTAGTTATTTTATAATTAATAAAAGTGTTTAATATAATAAAATAAAATAATGCAAAAATTACATACAATTTAACTTTATATGTATTTATAAATTTTATCTCGTTTATTGCCGAACTATTGTGCCCATATATTGTGATTTTATTTTCAGAATTTAGTTCTGAGTTATTGTTGTCAACATTATGATAATTTTATCTAGGGTATTTTGTTATTTGGACAATTATGCAAAAAGTACAGATCTCCCTTTTAATAGAAGGAAGAAATTTGAAGGTCATTAGATCGCATTTGTAAAAAGACCATGGAGTCGAAGAGTGACCATGATTAACCACCAAATGGAGCAAGCGATCGCCTGTAGCACAAATATTATGCTCAGTCAATTCGATTAGATACTTCAAATGAAGATTATGTGGTTTATTATTAGAATTTCTATACAAAAATATAAAAATAAATTGATCTGGATCATATCTATATACAATTTTATCTTAATAAAATTTCTAGTTTGATTTTTTCTAAAAAAAGAATTAATATAAATGTGTATTTTTTAAAAAAATGTTTTCTCTTTTAAATAGGAAAATCATTTTCTTTTTGATGAAGAAATAATTTTCTTTCAGATCAAAAATTAAAAATATCTAAAAATTATTTCAAGGAAGTTATTTAACGAAAAAAACCAATCTTTAATATTTGGAAACAGGAAACGTTATTTACAAGCAATGCTATTATTTTAAAATCACAAAATGAATCAATTAAAGACATGCAGCTAATCACCCTTTAAAGTTAATTGGTGAATTCAAACTCAAAGCTTAATATAATGCAATCATAAAAATCACGCAGGGAATTAAAAATGGCATATGCCAGCTCATCACATGTTTAACATTCATTTTCTTTATATGATCATATTAGACTAATTAATATATAGTTTCAGATAAAATAATATCTACAAATCAAAATTTCAAATCTTAACAACCCCTTTTTAAAACATATCGTGCATTACATTTTACTTCCCCCTTTTTGTTTTCATATACTTTATTTAAATAATTCAATAAAAAATACAAATTATAAAACAATTTAAATTTGGTGATACATATATATAAGTATATATACATAGTTCTGAAAAGGGTAGCCATCAATTTAGACCTTCCATATCTTCTTTCACCTTCTAAAATTCCTCACCATGGCCAAAACACTAAACTTTCTGTTTTCCACCATGTTTGTAATCCTTTTGAATCCTACCACCACGAGATCTCATAGTTTCTCGAGAAATTTATCTCCAAAGACTCTAGGCTTTAAAAAAGAGAAATTGACTCACCTTCACTTCTTCTTTCATGACACAATCACAAGTAAAAACCCTACTGCAGTTCCTATCATTAGACCAGCTATTAACTCTTCAACGGGTTTTGGAACGTTGTTCATGGTGGATGATCCTTTGACAACGGAGCCCAATATCAATTCAAAGCTTGTAGGAAGAGCACAAGGGATGTATGCTTCAGCATCTAAAAGTGAAATAGGGTTTTTGATGATTCTCAATTTTGTATTCTTGGAAGGAAAATATAATGGGAGCACACTTAGTCTTTTAGGACATAATGCTATTTTTTCCGAGGTTAGGGAAATGCCCATTGTTGGTGGGAGTAGGGTGTTCCGATTCGCACGTGGCTATGCTCAAGCAAGAACTCATACCGTAAATCTCAAAACCCTAAATGCTATCGTGGAGTATAATGTTTATGTCTCCCATTATTGATATTATACATATATTTTCCACTAGTTACTGTGCATTTAATTTATGTGTTGCTTTTACTATTATCATAAAGAGATAGTTTGTGTATTTAATTCTTTTCCTAATTTATTGAGGATCAATCACATCGATCAAGGCATTTGCATATTATTATCTCATCATAAATTAACACAAAAAGAGTAAAGAATATACCTTTCATTAACCAATGAAAATTCACTAATAGCCATATGGCTTATGCTCCCTCTCGCTTGTTTCAAGCTTTGATCTTGACTTTAAGAGGTTGATAATTGATATCATCCTTTAAAATTGAAGTTTTTTGCAGGAAAAAATGAATCTATTATTCTGGTGAGTGTTTGGTAGGTTAGCAAATCAGAGAAAGTGAAGGAATATGAGGGGCTTTTATTCCTTTTTTTTTTTTTCCCCTAAGCATGCCAAAATGTATAAATGGGTGAAAAGTGAAAAATGTGTAAGGCCAATGCAAAGCATGCGATTGGGCTTTAAGTGTTGAGCCCTAACTTTAAGCCATCTCCCATATCGATAACAACAAGAGATATTATAATAAATGTCATATTTTAAAATTTTATTTTAGAAAAATATTAGTTTGACCTTAAATATTAAATTAATGCCATTTTCATTATTTATTTACTATTTTATCCTTTTAAATTAATGTTATTTTCATTATTTATTTACTATTTTATCCTTTTATTATTGTCACCGTCGTCTTTATTGAATCACATAATAGTTTGAAAGATTATTGTTTTATTTTTTACCAATATTGACATTCCCTTAATTTTTATATATTTTTTTGACATTTTATTAATAGTATTCAATTAATGCATTTTCATTATTTATGTTACTATTGTTATCCTTTAAATTAATGCGTTAGTTTTTCATTATTATATTTACTTATTTTATTCCTTTTTATATATTTGTCACCTCCTGTCTGCTGGGCGTCTTTATATGAATCAACATAATCATTATTTATTTACTATTTTATCCTTTTATTATTGTCACCGTCGTCTTTATTGAATCACATAATAGTTTGAAAGATTATTGTTTTATTTTTTACCAATATTGACATTCCCTTAATTTTTATATATTTTTTTGACATTTTATTAATATAAAAACCTAATTTCTAACATTTATTAAATTGCCCCTAACAACAACAAAAACAATAAAAATATCTATAAGCTAACAGTCACTCTCATTCGTTAACACTACAAAATACATCATTCCTAATATATAAAATAATTTATTCTGTTTAAATTCTTTACTAGACATAACTAAACCATCTACTATTTTAACATCAACTGCATGTTATCCACCACTAATAATAATAATAATAATAATAATTCAATTAATTTAATTTCACCCACATGTTATATATTTATTATCTTTTCCTTGCTAGAGGCTTATTGATTGAAATTATATATGGGAATAACCTTTTCAAATCTTGAATCCATATATAAATACATTGTTTATCTAAGCATTGATAAACAATAACTCTTTTTCTTTTTCTTTTTCTTTTTTTAAGAGAAAAAATGATCATGTGATACACAAGAACTGGGTATTCAAATGAAGATCCTTTGAACTTGAGTCATCATTTGGATATTGGACTTGATAATTAAAAAGAGCCCAACACTTACATGGGCTTGAATTTCTATAGAAGAAGTTGCATTGGCAATGCAATGGTTTAATTGGGCCGTCTATTCTTATTAAGCCACTTACAATAGAAACGACTTTTGGTAGGACTTTGACCAAAAGCCCCTTATTATCTCTTCCTTTGTTTCTCATTTAGGTTTAGTGCCTTTAGCCCTCTTCTGTCCTGTCTCTCCACATTTTACTTAATTATTCACTCTAATATATATATATTTTTCCAATCATTTATTTTTCTACAGGTAGATTACATTTACCTTGAGTGTTACTTTAATTATACATGTCAAGCATATATTTTAAATACCAAGTGTGCTTTTCAGTGTGCTTTTTCTATAGAAAGTTTTTGGCCCTCTTATAAGTGTACTTTTCAGGGATTAAATTTTGTATTATCTCTTTTATGGGAATTGAGATCGCTTACTATAATTATCATTTAAATACTGAGATAATGTTTTTATGTAGTTAATTAAACACATCTATTAACAAAATAATTTCATTTAGCTAACATTTTTAATATAATAATTAGAAGGTACAAATTATCTTAACATATATTTACTATTTTGATAGTTAAACTCATGAAATTACTATATAGGAATGGGATCCCATTGCAAAAGTCGTATGGATTTCATTTTAAGAATTTGGATTAATGTCATTTTCCTTAATATTGTTTCCATGAATAGTATTAATTGGTATTACCTAATCTTAGAATTATCCATATATATGAGAATTAGGAAATTTTTATTGGTTAGGTGGCTTGCAAATCCCACATCGAAAGAAAGGGAAGGGAATAGGGAGTTGTTTGGCTATAAAAGGAGCTTAGCTCCTTAAGTTTTATTTATTCCAAAACTTGTCTTCCAATTCTTAAGTTGAAAAGGCGAAGGCGTACCATAAGGGAGTTGTAATTGCTATAACAAAGGAGCTTGAGGCGTCCTTAGTATTTTATTTATTTACAAACTTGATCTTCAATTCTATAAAGTGGGGTTTGAAGCTGTTTATCTCATCATCAGGAAGAATACCGAAGCACTTTCGTTCTAATTGTTATATTTTAAATAAATAAAAATCCGTTGAAATTTTATTATAGGAATCGTTAAGAATAATTTAGCTTCACAACGTTTGGTGACATGCTGACCGAAGGACGCTGCGGATCCATTATAGTGTACGGCACACATTTTAATATACAGCTGTACAGTATTCATGCATATCACATAAGATACTTGAGCCACGCTACAGACGAAAACCTTAATCTGTTCTAGTTTTAAGAGTTCAGTATCGCTCATCTCTGAATGTTTATTTTTATCGGCGTTACAGCCCTTATTGTTCCGTGTACACCCGCTTTACTTATCTTATGCTGGTTCAGTTTCAACGTCTTAAATAAATTTAAGAGGGTAGGGGTACAATTAGTTCATACAAGAATTATTCTTAATAGGGTTCGGGTACTTAATAGTCATATTTTATTAACTTAATCCTATTAATTGACTATAATTCCTTTGTGTCCATAAAGAGTCCATAGGTTGGGAAAATTTTTTTTATCTTACACTCTATGACGACGCCTTTGCGACTGTTGATTTTTTTGGTTGAGCCTCACTCTAAAGCCCCTACTTTTTTAGCCGTGAGACAGGAAAGAAGCAAATCTATCTTTTCTTAGTGGGGTGAAAGGTTGGAATTTAGGCAGACGAAATTTACAGTACTGTTAACATTCATTGCTTTTATTATTTGGGGTGGTGCAGCACCTACCACGTTTATATCCTCACCAATTTGTGTTAGCACACTGAAACACAGACCGTTACAAAATGGGGTTTCACACTGTATGAACAGCAATTGTGCGTTTGGCCATGTTAGCGGTCTTGATATGACACATAGAGTTCTTTTGGCTTGTGTTCCCGCATGTTTAGCATACATTGAGATATCTTTTGTAACATACAGCTTTTAAAGATGCTTCTATGACAGTCAACGGCCAGCCATGGACGCACGCACTCACATAGGAATATCGTCGAGACCTTGGTTACATACAACCGAAGCACTATCTCCTCAGCTTGCTTCCGGTTGACGTACTAGGCCTGGGTACCATCCCACATGGCCCAGCTTTTACCCCTTGGACAGCTTTTTTTCGCACTGGGCACACCAAGTGTATATCCATTACATTCGGCATGTCGGGCTACAGGCAGGAGTGAGAGACGTCTACATAACTTCAGCTCGACAGTCGCGCCTCGGATCTTATCAGCCAGGATCTAACAGCCATTTTGTGGTCTGCTTCAGTTCGAGAAGGAGTGCAGCGCCGCGCATTGAGACGCATTGGACCGCTACGACTTTTCGGCGTATGTAGTTACAGTGACGACCTGACTGCCCATCCCTCCGTTAACCTGGCCCATCGTGGGTAACGCTTCGGTCATGTCTCCCGCGAGCCCATCTGCTTTCTCCGCAGCCACTTCTGCACACGTCCACTTGTGGATTATGGCATTGGACGACGCAGACTTTTTTTTGACGCCACACCACTCGATACCTCTTCCACTGACGACGATGTATGCTTCGCTTCATGTTCGCTGGCTACCAGCTATCTGACACATCACCATTTATCACGTTGGTGGGTGATTTGTTTAATGATGTGAATTTTTTTTTTATTTGGTCGCATCGCACGGACTTGGCCAGTGTTCGTTCGCTCAGCATGCTCTTCCTTGATGACTTTGACAATCTTACACCACCCGACTGCCATCTATGGGATATACACGATGTTGCCTTCAGTGACGTTTTGTGCTGATCTTTACAGCCTGAACTGAGAAGTAGGACAGGGGACGGCCTGAGCAGCCAGCGTCTGGTGGTTTGGAGGTCGTTCACGAGCCAGACGAGGGGACGCAAGTAGATCCCGTTCACAGATCCAGAGTTGACCGCATGAGTGTGCCTTTTGTCGTGAGAGGCACTGGAAGCAATTGCCCCAAGCTGAGCCAGGCCACAGCTGTTATTCATTTCCCATGCTGAAGTGTGATGCTGAGGACCTCGACTTCTCATTAGTTACATCCATGGACCTCTCACTAGCATTCATATGCGCAATTTGTCAGTTACTAGTGACGGTATGGCTGCCTAACCTCCTGCATACTGCAGTCCCTGCCATATGCAGTCCCCCAGGGACTGGTTTTTTGCCCTTTTAGACCACCTTGATGAGTTGTCTACTCACTGCCATATGTTCCTTGCTTCCAGTCCGGGCTTGGATTTTCACGTCCGTTTGAGCCTCATGATGGCGCTCCAGTGCCAGGTCCTGACTGATGTTCGTACTCTCCCGAGTTTGACACGCATCATTTCCAGTGGGCAGGTCCTTACAGCTCCACGGCCTCACTGTATTGCAAACACTGGAGTGAATGGAGTCATCTCACGTGCACTTGTGGGATGACAGGATTCGGAGCAGGATCCATTTGTATTACCTGCATCAGGGTCATTCACTTGGCATCGACCAGCACAGTTGTTTAGTGACATTCGACACCAGCATTGGACCACCAGATTGTGGCATGGCCGTTTGGGCCATGCACGGTAGACATCCTTGCAGACTTGTCAGATCCCACGGGATTTGCCACCCTGTCCCCACCTGCACAGTTGACCTGGAGCCATCTGCACCCGGAACGCACGACCACGAGTGATTTGGCCCACCGGCATCTATACCCAGGGTATTTTGGACTCTCTGGTTCACTCTGATGTGGGGACCCTTCTCCACACGACGCTTCCTTTGCAGTTGGTCACTATTTATGTGACACCTTTGTTGATGCATTCTTCGTATCGAAGGGTTTGGGTGGTCATCCTTGACAGTCCAGATGGTGCTTTTACGTTTTTCCGTATGGCACTTAGTGGAACCTCGCCTGGCAGCACGCATCCATGTCTCGACAGGACATGCGGCGCTACCCATGACATTCTTTTGCATACTCTGTGCAGCTGGGCATTGTTCGACACCTTCACCCTTACGACATACACCGAGCAGCATGGGGTGGCTAGAACGTAATGATACCGACCGTTCTGGGATTTCGGTGTATGTTGTCTATGCTCAGGGTTAGCAGACATTTTGGGCTGAGGGCTTTTGTCATTCATGCGTGCCACTCACACTTCTCGCATTTCCTCACTGCCTTTTGGTTGTGCCACACACCTACCATCGAGTACATGGTGTTTGGAGACCTGGCTAATGATTAGATTCCTTGTGTATTTGGGTTCCACTGCATATTCTCACTGTTAAGGCTCGACGCTGGTCCAGAGCTAGGCCATTTTCTGGGGCTCGCACCGGGGTTACACGGCTATCGACTTGGTGTACAGACTACGCACATCATCTTTAAGCCAGGATGTCCTTGTTTTGATGATCTCCATGTTCACAGTGACAGTCGCGGCCAGATCGGTACCTGAGGTGCCCACCACAGGTGGACGGGATCCTCCCCAGGTGGAGGTTTGATAACATCCCCGTGGCATCTGCACACCTTTGCAGACTCCTGAGGTAGATACGGCGGTTCAGCTGAGAGAGGTTCACCTCCAGACCCGTCCACAGCACTTGAAGTCATGTGCACTGATAGGCTGCCGGGACGTTTTACGACGACCTGCTCGTTTTCGATGATATGGTGGCCTATCTCTCCCATTTGCACGCATGATCGCATTCCATCCACTTTCGATGAGCTGTCCCAGTTCAGCAGATCGTTGGGCAAGCTCTGGACGAGACTGCATGAGTCCTTTATAGACATCAGCCCGTGGACTAGTTGATTCCCACCAGGGCGACAGCACTTGGATGCCACTGGGTATACTGCGAGAGGATTCCTGACGAGACAGTGTTCCCTATCACGGGCAGGTTGGCTCCAGCTAGCTCACCGCATCGACCGGAGGACTTGATTCTCTTGAAGCCTTCTCCCAGTTGTCCATCCTCCCTTCGGCTTTGTTAGCCTTGGTAGCGCAGTTTGATTTGGACTCGTTCAATTGGATGTCAACCACTGGCATTTTCCATGGGATCTGGGGGATCTATCATGACTCAGCGCGGATTCAGGTTGTTGGACACGGAACCACTATGGTAATGCACCCTTGAACACTCGCTTTATGGATTGAAGCACTCCTCCGAGGCGTGTCTACACAGCGAATCTTGATAGTTTATGCAAGGCAGCAGTACACGAGCACTACGATCATGTGTTGTAATTTTGCGCAAGCTACAGATGGCTCCTTTCACTCTTACGCACTTTGTATGTTGTGACTTGCAATGACTTCCAGACTCCAGATTGAGAATTTGGAGTCCAGTTGATCACGATTTGCTGAGTCTAGGCGAGCAAAGGTTCCTCGGCATGGAGATCCAGAGATAGGCATTGGGGGACTTTGTCTGCTCGGCAAGTCTGAGTATGCGTTTGGTATGGCATGCCCCACCTGTTAGTAACTCTTGCTCCTCACATTCCACTCAGTCGCAGCTCCAGTCCGCCCCCACACTTGACTGCCGACCGGGCGACACTACATGTCCAGGGAGTTCCCTACTGCCAACATGCTGTACCAGGTAGCTTGCTGTATGCTATGTGTTACCACGACTTAGCCATTTCCGGCAGTTGGGTTGTGAGCAGGATCCATGCATGATCTCGGCGGACGCATTGGACGCTGTGTGGTTTCTGCGGCTCCCTTCGACACTCCCGTGGACATGTTTGGTTGCATTTTTGACAGCGCAGGATCATGTTGGTCCGCACGCATGAGTCGGTCCTGTGATTCTGATTATGCCGTGACTTTTGGCATCACGTCCGACTCCTCCTGGTATATGTGTTCTCTTGCAGCCCGTTTGCAGTCTACTTCCAGTCACAGTGGCTTTGTCTGCACGCGCAGCGTACTGGCAGTGTACAAGGGCCTTGTTCGGGGCATTTTGGCTTCGGAATTGCTTGATGTTAGGGATTAAGGCAAGAGACTTGTTGTCATTGCGATAGTCAACGTGCTATTACCGGCGTTTGGCCAGCCATTTATCTGCCAGGCGGCCATATCGATGTTCGTTTTCAATTTTGTCACACCGAGATTTCTGGACGAGCAGAGTTCAACTCCAGAAAGCATTCATACTGCTGAATCCTGCTGATTATGTTGAACAAAAAAGTTGGTTGACAGCTGTCACAGTTCTGTTTGGACTTGATCAATATTGTTAAAAATTGAAGCTTGGCATTGCCAAGCACATTTGAAGACATTACAACTTTGTGAGAGAAAGAGCAGAAGCTTGCATTTGTGGGATTTTCGCCAAGGTGGAGATTATTGGTTAGGTGGTTTGCAAATCCCACATCGAAAGAAAGGGAAGGGAATAGGGAGTTGTTTGGCTATAAAAGGAGCTTAGCTTCTTAAGTTTTATTCATTCCAAAAACTTGTCTACTTGTCTTCCAATTCTTAAGTGAGTTAGACAAGTTTCTCTCCTCTCTCAATTTGTATATTTCTTTAGTGAAATATAAATTTGGTAGTGTCCGAGGACGTAGGCAAAATTGGCCGAACGACGTAGGCTAAATTGCCGAACACTTCGTTAGGAATTTTGGTATATCTCATTTTATTTATTGCTTTTGTCTTTATCTTATTTAATAGCTAATTCGCTTGGGTAAAAATATTTTTGGGTGGTTTTGTCCTACATTAGATTACTTCTACGGTAAATTTCTAGGCAAGTGGGTTTTAAGTGAGACGATGCTTGTGTTGGGTAAAAATATTTTTGGTGGTTATTGTCTAATTAATTACTTCTAGGTAAATTCTGTCTAGGCAAGTGGGTTTTAAGTGAGACCATTTGTGACTCTTCCACTTACCTGGAAATTTACTTAGTGTAGTTAGTAAGTACAGTAATTCACAAATTGCTTTTGGTGGAAAAAGCCCAATTTCCACAACAATTTTCTCTTCTTTCTTTTTTTTCTCCTCTCTTAAATTATATTTTATTTATTCACGGAGAGTAATACTCCCTTCCGTCTCATTTTGTTTGGTTGTTATTCTTTTTCAGGATGTCTCAAAATATTTGCAATGTTTCTAAATTTAAATATTGTAAACAATTATTTTTTCATAATAACTTTTATGATTGTTCATTAAATAGAGGACTTTTATTAATATCTTAATAAGTTAAGGGTAAAAAAAAAGGTAAAATAATTTTTGTTAATTAAATTCTTAATATGCGTGTTTTGTCGAATTATGCAAACAAAATGAGATGGAGAGATAAAAAGCTTAATTTTTGTTGATGAAAAACAACTCAGTCTCTGTAAGTAATATTAATCTTTGGTCTTGTTTACCATTTAATAATAGTGAGCAGCAAGCTTCCCCCAAAATCAAAATTTCTACACTTAATGCCAAAAATTGATGGGTCACCATTTTTAATTTCTTAGTAACATCCTAAGCATTACCTTAAAAAATCCAATAAAGACCATAAATAAGAATTTGGATCGATTACTTTATATATATATATATATCAAGTTTCCTGTCCAGCTGTAAATTAATACCACTTTCACTTGTTCCCATCAGAAATTATTTTGTCAGTTGTACTAAAATATGGTGATAATTTATGGGATATTAGTTAAAATTCCCAATCAAAGTCTTGATTTAGGTTATCTTACAAATTAATCTCACAGATGCCTAAAAATGGGTAATAAAGATAGAATTGCTCAACCATAATATATCATGATCAAGGGACGCAATTACCCTCTCCAACTATATGCTTGTTGTGAGTTGTGACTAAAGCTTAGCTAAGCATGATGGCCATGACAGTGGCAGTTTTACCAGTTCAGACTTGCAGGGCACAATTATGCCATCTTTTTAAAGCAAACAAAGAATACCCAGAACAAAGGGGAGGGGCCTCAAACCCTCAGATTGCTATTATAAGAAAGAATATATTTTGGTATTAGCTTCTATATATAGCTAGTTTGAGAGGTGTGTACTTTAATTAATTTTCTGTAAATGCATGAAAAATAAGTATTTTGTAAGATATATAGTCATTTTCCTTATAATGGATCTAAGCTTTCTGTTCAGTGTTGATATCTTGACTTAACATTTCTTACGAGAAACACTCATCATCTAGATATTAATAGCCATTTTAGTGGTAACTATCTATCTGTAAGGATTATAAGAAGTGGCTCGAGTGGTAAGTAGTATTTGAGTTTAATGAATGATCGCTACATTATCAAATGTTTATTTCATAGAAAAAAAAAATTTGTAAAGATAGATAAGTATGAATTTCAAAATAAGATTATTTTCATGTTTTAAAAAGGTACGAGAATACTTGAAAAAACGAGGTTTATAATTAGTGTATTTAGTAAAAACCAATTGCTTTTGTAGGATAGAATTTTAATATAAGCTCTTGTTCAGAGTCTTTGGACTTTAATAAAATATTGCAACTGTGTATGCCTAAGGGGATAAAATCCTAAGACTTGCTTGTTGACATTAACATTTCAGACCAAAACTAGAAGAAAATAATGTTCGGTAATGTTGACTTATTCTTGAACAATATGAGGAGAGAATATGTTGAGAAATGAAATTTATATTCAAATAATATAAAGTATAAAAAAGTTCATATAATTAAATGAATAATAACTTATGGTAGGTAACTCAATTATAAGCCATTGCAAGCCGCATCAACTGAGTTCACAGAATTTTATAAATCTTTAAGATAGTTTTAAATGTATAAAATAATATTGTAAACTAGTTGTTTAAATTAAACCCAAATATACCAATAAGATGTTAATTGAGATGGTCGGTGATCCGACTTTAATCTCGGCAAGGGTGAAAATATAAGTTCAATTCCGAAAAATACATTTTGTTGGAAAAACAAAAAATCTTTACGCTCTACAGCTGAAGGGATTAAACCTCAAAGGGAGTTGTGTTTTATCTTGATGAAGGTAGGAGAGATTGAATATTGGTTTGCATGAAGTAGTGGTGATCGAAGGGCCTACACTAGTAAACAATTGTAAGGAAAAGTCAAGGAAAGTTTATGTGGAGGAAGTAGTGCTAAAAAAGATAAAAACACAAGACACATATAAGAGAGTACTTCGTCTCAAAATAAAGAGGACCACTTAGAAAGGACCCACCAAATTAATGGCATGAACTTAGAGCCCTTCTCTCCATTTTTAATGTATGTGGGGTTACCGAGACAAAGTACCTTAGAACAACAACTGTAATACATAAAAAGAAAATGTCAAGTCTCATAAAACAAACTAAGCATACGGGAAAAAAAAAAAAAAAAAAAGGTTAAAAGGAAAAAAAATCAAACCAAATTCCAAAATTGGGTGAGAAAAGGTTTTATGTAGTAATTTTGCTTGTTGGGTGTGTATTTTATATATGGTAAAATGGTTGCCATACAAATGGGAAATTCTTGTTCTTACAGATAGATAGATATACACATGATAGTACTTGTTAAAGGAAGGTGATCGATTGCCAACAATAATCTTTTAGACATTTGTTAAAAAGATTCTGTTGTCGAGGCCAATTTATTAAGACAAAACTAATATTTCTTGTCATGCCTAATTCATTTATTATATCACTTTTTAGTAATACAAATAGAAAGCTATCTCTTATGGTCAACTTGGCAAAATTAATTGATACCGTATTGACCTGTTTTGGTAGCTGTTAACTGTTTTAATAACATATATTTTGATTGGTTAAAAAACTATTGCTAAACACAGATTTAGTGTTATAAAATGGACCGGATGTATCTCACTCCTCAAAAACTAGTTCAAGAAAAAGAAAATTGCTTGATCAAGTCTTATATTTTAAATAAAAACCTCATCCTAAGCCAACGTGGGACAACACTACTAGAAAAAATTCAATTCAGATATAGAATACTATCCAGAAGTTTTCGCAACTCAATCGTGTATGATGGAATTATTAAAACTTTACCTTTTCGAACTTTGTCTATAATTCACTATAGGCTCGGAAACAAAGAGAAGATATATGAAAACGGAATATCTAACAACAAAAAGAAGGAAAATAGGATGTAAACAGTAATATATTAATCTTGTACGAGATCTTTTAGTTCTTTAATTTAGGAGAGTATGATGATATTGCAACTACTTGTATACCAAATTAATTAATAAGTTGGTTGAAGTAGAACTCCCTCAGCAGAATTATTGGGAGAAGGCATCTATGTATGAATAGATAGATGAGTAGGTTGCTAAAAAAAAGTGAAAGTTAAGGAAAGGCAAGATGTGAAAGAGATCATTGAAGAAGGTGTCTAAAATGTCAACATCAAAAATGAAAGAAGTGGACCAATTTCTCAAGTGAGTGAAGTAAATGAGGGGAACAGTATTCATGTGAACGTTGTTCACTTACAACTACCATGAAAATACTATACTGTACTATTATGCTCTTTTCCTTTAATGTTTAACTCTTTCTAACTTACAAAATTCTATATGCATCTCTATCACAATAGCCAAACACTAAATTCATATATATAGCTATTAGATATTTGAAAAATATAAAAATTATTATTACAGAAGTTATACATCAAATTAATATGTTACATATAAAAGCTAAATGTCCTAAAACTGTTATTATTAGCGTGAAAAAGTAATGTTATAAAATTCGTAATTTTAGCGGTACAATAGTCTTTATCAAGATTGAGGATAAAGTAACGAGTTCATAGATAAATTTATGTATGTGTACATTTTTTTTTTTATTAACTTTGAAATAAAATATAGTTAATGACATATGAATTTTATTTCATATAAAAAATAATTATGATTATTAATAGAGTAAGTAGCAACCTAAAATTATTATATCTCTCTAAAAAGTCAGAAATTCAAATACTTTGTTTATTTTTCGCTTAAATAAAGATTTCCAACGCATAAGCAAACATATATATAAATATTATTTTTGGGATTTTTATTTCTTTTTCTTATCTAATAAAATCCAGTTATATTTAAAATGAAAAATAAAGGATGAATACAAAATCAAGTTCTTTCTTTTGACCCAATTTGCATTTTCATGTAGCACCACACAATCACCAAAAGATTTTTATTTTTATTTATTATAATTATATATGGGCATTTTCAGGTGTCACCACACAATCAACAAGAAGATTTCTAGTGGATTGATTTATTATAAGTTTATATATAGTTATTATATATATATATATATATATATAAATGCAAATTGGTAGAGATAGTACAATTGTCATGATTCCAAACTTTAATAATGTATAAAGATATCATGGTATAGAAACCACATAGAGCAACTCGGACATAACAAACAACCATTGTTTATGATTGCAAATCAGCAAGGCCATATAACTCCAATGAAAGTGAATAGGAGGCCACTCTTTTTCATTAAAATTGTGAAATTTTGTAATATATATAAAAATATATACATACAAAAATAGTGACTTTTCATTAATTTCTTTATTCAACAAAAATAAATAGCAAGATTTCCATATCAAAGTGATATATTTTGATTTTCCAAAAGTTTTTATTGCATGTATTAATTTGAATTCCATTTTATTTTTGTTTTATTTAAACTCACAATCATTTATTTGAAATTTAGGCTTGTTAAATAAAATTAATTTTTTTAATAGCTATTAATTGTCGTTCTGACTGTCAACTATTTAACTAACTTTTTATTGCACGTTAAAAGAAGTAAAGTTTCATAATATATTCTCTCAAACTCAAAAAAATTAATACAACACTATGCTACCAAACATTAAAAATAATAAAAAATAGTATATTGACTAGAAGCTACATGAAGCTATTTCCGAACAGAATCTCAATAGTTAGGATGAATCTAATTAACATAACTTAATTATCATGTTTTTAACTAATTAAATGTTAATCAATTGGGCTTGTAAGAGAGATTGATAATAATATTACAAATATATGTGAAACAAAAATAAAAATAGAAAAGGAAAGGAAAAGGACCAAATTGAAGGATGTGACATAATTAAATATGCCCCACATTGTTAATGCAACATCTGAAATGATGCCCTTTATGTGGTCCAAGGCCTAATTTTCCAGACAAGAATGATCATACCCATCAAGCTTTTAAGGAGTTTCAAGGAGCTATCCTTATTTTGACAGTTAAGTGTCTTTACATGTACAAAGCCCCATTCCATCATCACCATCATGCATGTTGTTATGTGTTTTCATGTGGCTTACATATATAGACAGCTAGGGGAAATTCATTTTCTAGTGCTTGGATTTTGATTTTTCTATTTATTTTTTTATTTATTAAGGTTGAGAACTTTCTAATTTTTTAAGAAATTAATTATATTAACTATAGATAAAAAATATTAAAGAAATTGCAGTACTCAATAGGAAATTTATGGAATAAAATATAAATTCTAATTTTATAAATTTATACAATCTCTTTATTTTTATTTATTATAGGACTAAAATTTCAAAGGAGCTATTGGTGGGCTCTCGTATGTAATCATCCTCCACTTGCACTGCATCCACATTCTCTATTTCTGTTCTCATATGATAAAAAAAAAAAAAAAATAATCATCCCACTTGCACTGGATCCACATTCTCTATTTCTGTTTCTCATATGATAAAAAAAAGGAAAAAAAAAAAAAAAAAATCACTATAATAAATATTGGATTCCATAATATTAATTTAACATCACTTATTATTTGTTCAAAAATAATAATTAATATTATGCATGATCTTTTAATGATAAATTGATAGTATTGCTAAATATTAATAATTACTAAGTCTACCAAGTGCTTGTGATATTATTATTAATAATCATCCTTTGACTGTAAATTAAATTGTTTTATAAATGGCAAAATTATTTCTGAATAGAAATTCAATTTCTATATTTATATTTCTTACTCCTCTAAAAATAATAACATAAAAATATTACAACATTATTTAGTAATGAATTGACAATTTGTTTTCTTTAAAAAAAGCATACAATTTCAGTTTCACATAATTTTTGATAATGTTTCCCAATTGAAAAAGAGGAAAAAAAATTGAAATTTAATTATTTTTAGCTAAGAATTTCAAGCACTTCCAATGGGAATCCGACACGTTTAGCAACATTCCATGGTTTGAAAGCAACGACACGTTCCTTAGCATGTGACTTATGTACCAAGTTTGCTAAAGACTAAAGTCCTTGTTATTACCAAAAGAGAACAATGTCATTCTCTACCTTAATTTTCTCATTTTCGAATGAGAAAAAGGGGAAAAATAAAAAAACATATAAACCTTGAAGTCATTGTATTTTATTTATTAGACTCGTAAATTTTTATTACACTGCAATTTTTTTTTTATTATATACACTGATGCCCCGTTTGTTTTCCTAAAATAACTTGTAAAAAAATAACTTGTTGAAAAATATTTTTCCATATAAAACATTTTTCTTGAAAAATATTTTCCTTGAAAAATATTTTTTAAATGATTTATTTTCCATTGCTTGGTTGTAATATTGAAAATTAGTTAAAATTATTAAAGTCTTTATCTCATAAGACCATAAAAAATATTAATAATAATAGAAATTTTATAATTAATATTAATAATAATAGAAGATTTTTATAATTTAAAAATTTTATTATTAAATATGAGAAGAATGAAAAAAATAACAATTAAAATTATGAAACCGCCAGTGACCCAGTGGTACTAGCCGGTGGTGGTAGTGGTTGGTGATAAATGGTGACTGGTGGTAGTGACTATAATAAATTAATATTAAAAAAAATATGGATTATAGAAATTTTATAATTTAAAAATTTTATTATTAAATATGAGAAGAATGAAAAAAAAATATAAATTATGAAAACCGCCAGTGACCAGTGGTACTAGCCGGTGGTGGTAGTGGTTGGTGATAAATGGTGACTGGTGGTAGTGACTATAATAATTAATAAATTAAAAAAATATGGATTTATAAGGTTTGTCGATGTTCGCAAAATATTTTACTCTCTCAAAAATGAAAAATTGTTTTCTTTAAAAAATGATTTAATTTTCCTTTGATTAAGAAAATATTTTTCATTAACTTATTTTCCGGAACGCCCAAACAACGAAAAATTATGGAAAATATTTTCCTGCAAGTTATTTTACAGAATCAAATAGAGCCAAATAGAGCCTAAATCTCATCCATTGGATTGAAAATACCAATTCGATTTTATGTTATAGTTATTTTCTTAGAATGAGATAGAATTATTAGATTAAGAAAATTTTGTAATAAAAAGCCATTTCAAGATTGAAATTAATTATAATTTCAAACTCTACTGTTAATAACACTCAGATAATAATTAAACTATATCATTAATCCAATGCATAAATTTACTCATATACTTTGAGTAAAAAAACCTTCGACAATTTCAACTTTTACTTTCACTAAACATTTCAATTTATAAAATTATATCATTAAATTTCAATTTGTAAAAATTTTTCTTTTGAATACTCAAACTTATAAAAATAATTTGATTAAACACTTACAATATAATTGAAAAATGTAAAAAAATTATACTAACCACACATAATTTATAACATTATGAGTTTGGTCAGCTTTTCTTTTTCTCTTTACAAAATAAAAGGCCTAGTATTCCATGTGGGTTTGGGCAAAGATATTGACTTGTGAAAAGTGGAAGTTTTTATTTTACATAAGTTTGAATGGTACACAACTTATATTACAATATAAAGCTGGCAAATGGTGAAAACAAACATAACTTCCACTTCTACCAATAGTTTGTTCTGGTTTAATAATTAAATAATTAACTAAATAAATAGATAGTTGAAATTGTCTTGTGATGAAAGTGAATATCTTAATAGAATGATAGATCTAAATGTTTTAAGTGTTTAATTTATTTGGAACAAAATTCAATCTAGTTTCTGAACTTGTATAGCGGGATTCAAAAGGAAATTTGACCTTTTGGGCTACTTTAGCGTTTAAACTTATGTAAAATGATTAAAAATATATGATTTCACTTTTTAGGCTAATTTAATCCTTGAATTTGTATACGAAATAATTTTGTAGATAATCTAGTTAAAAAAGGAGTAATTTCTGCAGAACCTTTTTTGGCTTGGTTATAATTTTGTTTCGGTTAGTTGGCTTTGATCAAAGGATAGAGCAAAGGTTCTTCAATTTGGATACACGAGGATTGTGTCATCATCAGTTTTTGACTTTCATTAGTACTTTGATTTGATCCAATTTTGGATTTAATTTCATTTTCTTATCTCAAGAGAAATTTGTATTTTGTTTTTGAGGTTCTCTAGGTTTTTTCACTTACCATTTTCAAGTAGGATTGAGTGCACTTGGAGACCTTATGGCTCGGATATCGTTCCTTGATTTTGCTAAGTTTTTCCTGAATATGTTTAATTAATAAAATAAAATTACTTTTTCTGATAAAAAAAAAACCTTGATCTTATTTAAAATGATTAAAAAAAATCATATTTGATATTTTGAGTCAATTTAACTTCTAACTCTTTATTGTACTTATGATGTGAAAATCATTATGGTTAAAAAAAAAAATCATATTTGACACTTTGAGTCAATTTAACTCTAATTCTTCGTTGTACTTACAATGTAAAAATTATTATATAGATAATTATTAAAACTGTAGTTGGGCTCGAGTTGACTAATTTATTAAAAAATTAAGTAATTATAAAATATAGAAAAATGATATATGAAGTAGATTATATCTCTCTTTACTTTAATTAACGGTTTTAAATTTATGAATATGTATTAATTTAAATGTTTTAAAATTAACCTCCATTACTGGATTATCGCATATGAAATTTATGCATTTTCATGTTGAATAAATTAAAATTATAATGCATGTTTATAAATTTATTATATTATAGGAAATGATATTTTATGAATTTTAAATTTATCTTTATAAGTATTGGAAAAGTTTGATAGGATTATTCTTAGTTTAGGACAAAAAGGATAAAAAAATCAATCATATTAAATTAAATCAATTATTAATTTATAAAAATCAAAATAAGTTCGAGGATTAAATTAATTTAAAAAGTGAAGATCGGAGAAAGGATCGTGGTTGGTTTATCACTGGGTCGGTGGGGGAAGCCGTAGGAAGGGAGACGACCCGCCGATAGAATCTTTTTAATTATTTTATATAAATTCAAGGCTAAATGGCCTAAAAGATCAAATTTGACCCTTTTAATTTGATTCTGTCAAACAAGTTTAGAGACAAAATTAACCTTTATTCCTAACAATTAACTGATTAGAAATCTTACTAAATACCTACCTATAGTTCAATTTGTTGTTAGGAATAAATCCATTTGATAGAAATTAAAAAGAAAAAGAAGTTTGAAATAAAATATATAAAAAACTTTAACACATATTTAGAGGAAAATAAAAAATATGTTTCTAAGTTTGAAATTATTCAATTATTATTTAATTTAACCCATTGTTTTTTTAAAAAATTGAAATTCAATTTTCAGGTTTATAAAGAATAAATTATTCTTGAGATATAAAAGATATTTTATTTCTTGTTTACATGTCATATCAACATTTCATCACACACTAAAAAAAAAGGCATTTTGCGACCGACCAATCGGTCGCAAAATGTCAAAAATCGATCGCTAATTTAATTTAGTGACCGATTTGCGACCGAAGAACGTCGGTCGCAAAAATGCTCGTCACAAATTACAAATCGGTCGCAAAATTGAAAAAATCGGTCACAAAATTTAGTCGTATTTTCATTTGGAAACACTGTCATAAATTGGTCACAGAAAAAGTTTGTCACAATTATGAATGTCGGTCGCAAATTGTAAATTTAAAGTTTTTATTTTTAGTTGCAAATTTGTAAATTGTGCAATAGACACCTTCGTTAAGATATTGCTTAATTAATTATTTTCATTTTAGCTAGGAAGGAACCAAATTGATTATGCAAGGTGATTCCAAATGTTTGTATTCTAACTTCGATTTAAAAATTTTACTATGATTTTTTTAAAAAAAATTATTTTGCATTAGATCGAAATTTTTTCAAGAGAATAGATGTTTTTAGGAGTTGAATCCATGATGTTTTGAATAGAGATAGAGATATGTAACTTTTAAAAATCTGGTAATATATATAGTTTAGCTAGGTAGAAGAGATAATCATATATATGAAAATGATAACAAATAAATAAAAAATTGTCTCATTCAAGCCAAAAAAAAAAAAAAAGGTGCTTAATTTAATCAGCTTAAAGAAGATGACGACACAGGCAATTGCATAAATAGTGTCCAGAAAAACACATAAACACATGTTTTTTGATGAAGAAAGCCAAAAGGGATATGTATGGGAGCAAAATGTCACATTCCATCCACCTAATGGGAAAGAGAGATGAAGAACAACAAGACAGTGACCTTTCTCTTGTACCCAAACAGACCAACCATATATCTATATATAGCAAATAGTAATTAAGCTGAGCCAAGCCAGAAACAAAATGTTGTTTACACAACTATGAAGAATTAGGGTTTCTGAAGATGGTGACTCTTTTGCTGGAAGGTGATCATTTCAAATACAAGATTTTGGATATATATATATATATATGTTTGTTCACATAAGTCTCCTCAATTATTTTCCATATATATAAATGGGCACAAGCATCAAGATCTGGACTATCTATTCAGAGAAATACTAATTTTTCCTATCTATTATTTAATTACTATGCAATGCTAAAGAAGAAAACTACAAGCTAAATAATATTATGAAACTTTTTTTCTTCAAGTTCAAACACATAAATTGAAAATTGAATTTTATTAGAAATTTTAGTTGCGCTCTCAATTTTTACATTAACCTATTAAATATTTAACTTACAAATATATTAAATATTTCAACTTTATAAACATTTATTGAAAGATTAAAAACTATGAAAATCATTATTCGATAATTTGTGTTAAAAGAATTATAAAGTGTTGCAATTATTGAATGTTTCTAGTAACTACAAAAAAGTGTAAAATTATGTTCCATCTATGTGATTTTACGAGTTCAAATATTTAATAGATATAATTTTATTAACAAAATTATTTAGGAACTTTATGGTTCATATTTAAAAGCTTCAAAATGCTAAGTTTTTTCTGGATATAAATTAATAAAACAAATATATATTGTTGATAAAAAAAATTTTATTGGCAAAATAAATATTTAAGCTCCCAGAATAATAAAGTTTTGCTCATCAAATCTCCAAGTTTTTATTTATCGATATTAAACACTTCAACTTTTATTTTTATTAAAATTAAGCTCATCCTTAACTAAGAGCAAATAAAAATCGAAGGCACTGCTGGTAGAAAATAGATTCAAATGTGGTATGGAAAAAACCAAATTAAGCTCATTCTTAATGTTTTTTTTTTTAGTTTCCAAATTAATTACTTACTGCTGGTAGAAAATAGATTCAAATGTGGTATGGAAAAAACCAAATTAAGCTCATTCTTAATGTTTTTTTTTTTAGTTTCCAAATTAATTACTTAAATTAACAAAAATTTTTACATTAATTAAAAATAATTATTAAGATGAATGTTACTACTTATATAATTAATTAATAGCGTGGAATATTAGTGTACTTATTTATATGAAATTTATTATTTATATTTTAATAAAAAAATGACAAGTTATTATAGACAAAGTTATTTAATACTGTACATAGTAAATATAATTGGTGTTTTGTTATTTATTTGTTTTTATTATGTCCAAGGGTGATATAAGAATTAAGAACAAAATAATTTTCAAGTGTTTGTTATTTATTTTTGTTAAATTATTATGTCAAGGGTGATATAAGAAATTAAGACAAATAAATTTTCATTTAAGAATTTATTCCAAACATAATTTTATGGAATTTAATTAAATTCTTTATTTTAAATTGTAGCATATCAAATATGACAAATTCATTTACAAATGAATTTTAAAAATTCGTATGTAAATAAATTTTATAACCATGATTCATTTGTTTCAAATAAACTGTTAGAGTAAAATAATGTAAAAGACCCATTATGGCTATTAAAGTGGAACTTAGGGACTATTGTCTATTCGCTTAACTTGCCCATTTATGCATTGCTTCGGCTTTGTACTACCTTGTATGGATCAATTTTTCTCATGCATAGGTATTTTTTTATTCTTGATTATATCAATTTTATTTAAGAAAAAAGAGGCTTGTTACTGAAATAAATTCGATAAATAATTGTAAGTTAAAACAAAATATTCCAAGTAATAAAAATAAATACATATGCAAGTGTCAGGATTTAAGATAAATGGGTGAATTTTTTTTCAAAAGTTAAGAGGAGAAAAATAAAAAAAAAACACTATTTCAAAGGATAAAATTGAAAATTTTCAGAAATATAAAAAGTAAATTTTAAAAACATTTTCTTGGTGAGGGAGGCGGGGCGACAGCTAGCCCCCTCTCTTCGTCACTCTAATATCACAAGAGGAAACTAAGCTGACAAAAAAGGATAATTAGCTACTCTTTTGTTTCACAGTTGTAGTTTCACTTTTTTTTCATGTCCCAAAATAATAGTTGTATTTATATTTTTATAAAAATATTTTTTATAATTTTCACTCTTCCACTGTATCTTTATATAATAACTCGAGTAAACATAAAAAAAAAGTTTTATATTCAAGATTTCTCAATAACAAGAATTTTAATCAATTTAATAAATAAAAAAAAGATTAGAGCTCTTATTATATAGTCTTCAATATTTCGGTCCATTAAACCTGGAAATGATTAAGAAAAAAAAAGTGTGAAATAAACATTATATTTTTATAAACTACTAACCATAATCAAAGGCATTCAAAAATGAAGTTATGCAAATTGAAGTGATTCATTTTCATGAGTGAAGAAACGTCGCATAAGATGTTGCCACATCAAGAGGCAAAGGGAAACAGTTGCCAAGTGCTGAGTTGCATTCAAGTGAAGAAGAAGGAGAAGAAGAAGAAGAAGAAGAAGAAGAAGAAGAAGAAGAAGAAAAAGAAGAAATTAATTAAAAAAGATGGTCCCCATTTGAAGCCATAAAAACGTTAGTGTGATTGTGACTCTAATGGCAAAGAAGAGGTTTAGGGGCTTTGCGTGAATCAATGAAGGGTTATTATTGTTGTTAGGGTTAGCAAATATGGCTGGCCCCACCACTTCACATCTTGTAATTATCCATCAAAGGCACTTCCATTAACTCCTATAATTTTAAATAAATAAATAAATAAAAATAAATTTTGTAATTACACTTCTGCCCAATCAGAAAGCAATCTAAGAAAAGATCGTATCAATGGCAGACCCCAAGAAATAATGATTCACAAAAGAGAGGAAAGCGACTTGTCCCTCCCTGGATTCATTAACAAATTAATCGCTGTATTAGTTGTAATATACCGGTAAATAACTTTTTTATCCCTCAAATTTATATTCCTTAATATCTAATATTTAATTTCATTAATTATTAAAATCCTTCGTTTACTATCAAATATTTTATAATATTTAATTATTTAGTTCTTTATATTTGACATTATTATTCTTTAGTTACTTAAATTTATTAATTAGAAGAGAAAGTGTATGGGTTCGTTTGTTTTCAAAAAATAATTTACATTTGAAAAATATTTTTCTTGAATAATATTTTTTGTTGTTTAGTTGTAATTTCAAAATTAATTAAAAATATTAAAATCATAAAAGTAATTATAATAATATATAGAATTTCAGTTTAAAAATTTCATTGCTAAATATAAAAAAAATATAAAAAAATGATAAATTATAACAGTTGCCAATGACCCGTGGTGGTGGCTGGCAGTGAAAGGTAACTTATAGTAGTGACTATCAGTAATTAATAATTTAACAATATGCTTTTATAAGATGATAATAAGTTTGTCGGTATCTGAAAAATGTTTTATTTTCTTAAAGATGAGAAGTTATTTTCTTTAAAAATGACTTAATTTTTCTTTGACTCGAAAAATATTTTTCATTCGCTTATTTTCTTGATTGTCCCAAACAACAGAAAGTTATGAAAGTATTTTTTCTGCAAGTCATTTTATGAAAACAAACAGAGCCTAATACTAAATCTTATATCCCTAACCAAAATCAAAACCGAACCACATTTAAACGAGCTGATTTGGTTTTGGTTCCATTTCAAGCTTAGATCCAGTCGAGGAAGAAACAGGTGGCCCCCTCACTCAAAATTAATTTTTCTAATTTTAATTGGTGAATTATTTTTTTTCTAGCCCCTCTAGGGCTGAATCTTGGCTCCACCACAGCCTGGATCGGTTCCGGTCAGATCTGGATCTTGAACATGGGTAGGTAAAGAGAGAGAACAATTTTGAAACGAGTCAAGAATGCATGAATAAAGCAGAAGACTGTTCCTTATAAGAAGAAGGACACCAGAAGTATCATTAAATTACCATTTTAGATAGAACCTAATAAGAAACTACTTGAGCACGCACAAAGAAAAAGTAAAAAAGATTGGCCTTCAACGATTTCTTGTACCTTAATGTGAGAAGAAACAGAACCTTTTAAGCTAAACAGCGGTTTTTGAAAAAGGGTTGGTTGGTTGGTTGGTTGGTCCTGCTCTGCTCCTGCTAGTGTTTGGAATAAGTGAAAGAAAGAAACAATACCCTTTTCTATTTACATAACAAAGATTTATACTTGTATAATTAAATGCCATCTATCCATATGGGGTATGTTCTAAGAAAAATACATGTAAGCTCTCTTTATACATTTTTTTCTTGCTAGTAATGATATACATAAATGAAAGTAAAAAAAAAAAAAAAAAATAGGCATTTTGTTTTTCATTTTCAAAGCAAAATATTTTTTTAAAAAATAAATAAAACGATTTACTAGACATAAAGAATGGATATTAAACATATTTACACTAAATAACTCGGCTCGGGCATACTTTTTTTTTTAAAAAAAATTTTAAAAACAATAAGAGAGTAAGAAATTTGAATCTCCCATATCTTATATTATAAGAAATGCATTCAATTACCAAATTATTATTATTTTTTTAATAAAAAAACATATTATATAATTGAAGTCACTGGAACAAAAAAGAAAGCAAGTTAAAATGAGAGAAGTGCTTTGTACTTTGTAACAGAGAGGAGGGAAATATATATATAATATATAAATATATATATATATAATATATATATATATATATATATATATAAATATATATATATAAAATATAATAATATTTCTTTTCTCTCATTCCGAAATATGGGTACACGGACCACTTTCGCAGAATCTCGCAACAAGAATTGAAAAACAGCCAACAGCTATAAAGAAACCAACACCCACTACTATTAAACTGGTCCAAGCAGAGAGATTACATAAATACACATACAATAAATATATATATTCCTTTCTTTTCTTTCTTTTCTTATCATAAGTTACCCTACCACGTGGGGTGTTTGATTGAATGGGGAAACGTAGCCTATGCAAGAAAATGGAAAATAGGGTTTTTTGAAAGGAAACAAGTGTGGTAAACCTCTATATATATTTCTTTCTCTCCATTCGTGTAATATGGGTAACACAGGACCACTTCGCAGAATCTCGCAACAGATGAAAAACAGCCAACAGCTATAAAGAACCAACACCAACTACTATTACCTGGTCCAAGAGAGAGATTACATAATACACATACATATATATATATATTTCTTTCTTTCTTTCTTTCTTTATCATAAGTTACTAACGTGGGTGTTGATTGATGGGGACACGTATGCTATTTGCAAGAATGGAATAGGGTTTTGAAGGAAACAAGTGTGGTAAACCTTCACTATCCTTTCTTTCTCTCTCTCTCTCTCTCTGGTCTCTATATGTTATATTGTCTTAACTAAATATTTAATTGTTATCATACTTATATCTAAGGAACTTCTTTTTGGATTTATTCTCAAATAATACAAAGATTAAAAACCCACCGAATATTTTATCATCATGATAGTGATTATTATTTTCATTTTTATATATTTTTATCTGAATGGAAATATTTTACAAATTAATATTTGATTAAGCCCTCAAATTTAATTCCTGATATATTTTTTTCTATTTTAAGCTATCTGATACCTTTGAAAAAAAAAAATATTTCCTAGGTTTTATCTAGAAGCGGGTATTCAATTGGTTCAATAATTAGTAGTATAGAAAAAAATCACCAAAACGAATTGTTTATAGAATTGACCGGTTTGGTTCAATTTAATTTTTTGGTCTTAATTTACTTTTTAGATTAAATCAATTTGGTCGTTTATATTTTTAATGACCAAAATTAAACCGAATTTTTTCTATTGAAAGTATAATTGGACCAAATTTTTAGAACCATTTAGTTTTTCAAAACGTTTGAGAAAAAAAAAAATAGTAAACTGAAAAATTATTTTTTTACAAATTGATGCATGGAAATGTTAAATTTATTATTGAAATATGTCCAGAATTGAATTAAATATTGGAGCTTTCATAAAAAAAAGTTTCCGGGAAAATATAGTAATACTTTTTAGTCATCCATATAGTGCTGAAATCTATATATTCATATAAAGTATGTACAAGGAATTTCATAGCCACATCATCAAAATTTCAATTATAAACAAATCCACGTGGGATTTTTGTGATGTGTGCTTTTCTTGAATATGTTCACCCTCTTGTAACGATATTTAATTGGCTATAGTACTTATGTGCAGTGATTATCATTTCTCTGAAGTGAACTTTAATAATAGTACTTTTGTGTTGTTAGCATTACTATAATTACAGAAGAAATTAACACGTGTTAAATTGATAGTTAAAAAATCAACGACACAATTAGTGTATTGATGAAAAGCAATTTAGCACGGACTGCGGTTGAATCTGCAACGCAAGCTGAAATGTGAAAAAAAATTTTTGGGTTCAATCTCCATCAAACACATATGTAAGAAGGAGTAATGAGCTTTAACTATAATTACATAAGAAATTAACACGTATTACATTGATAATTAAGCAATCAATAACACAATTAGTGTATTGATAAAAAGCAATATAGCACGGGCTGTGGTTTAGTTGGCAATGCAGGTTGGACATGTGGAAAAAGTTTTTAAGTTCAATCCCCACTAAACACACCTGCAAAGAAGAGTGATGAGCCTTAACTATAATTAAGCTCTGAACTGAATTAGGCGGTTCCTAGTAATGAGGTACGAATATTAGTTGTTTAAAAAAAAAGAAGGATTATTAAAAGAAATTATTATTATTCCTACCTTTGAAAGTTGACTTGTTTATCAACTTCTTCCAAGATTATCTAAGCACATTTAAATGTGGTTAGATTAGGGCTTATGGTCTAGAAAAAAATTAATAAAATAATTTTTACGTATTGTTCAAATTTTACATAATTTTCTAATAATTCATTCATTTTTTTATTAAAAAAATAAGTATAATCATAGATCCCATTATTTTGACAATTATTACTGACAAGTGACCAAGAGTAGGAGGAACTATTTATTATAACATAAGCATGGGAGGAGCAATTCTCTGTAAGTAGTTCACAAAAACACTTGGCTTACATGGGATGTATTAAATAATAACATTAATGATCATAATTGATAAAAATAAGCATACATATTTTTTAAAAAAAAAATAAAACAATAACAAATCATGAACAATTTAGACAAATGATGAACAATTTAGACAAATTATGAACACAAATCGAGCATAGGCAAATTTTTTTTCTTAATCAGCATTAAGGAACAAGCTAGGTACAGAGACTAGAGATTGTGTAAACATAATTACCAAAGATGTTAGGAACTTTCCGAAACAAACCGAAAAGAAATAAGTGAACGCAAGCAAAGAAATGGTACTTTCACTTTGAGAACCCAAAGCTACTCTCATCATCTTTCTGACCAGCAAAACTTGTGGCCTTGTCAGCCCTCACTCTCATATGGGTCAGCCCCATTTGTCCATAACCCTCTCTCTCCACCCCCACATACACACCTCCTTAATATCCTTTCCTATCCCCTCCTCCTCCTCCTCCTCCCCCTCCTCTTCCTCCTACTCTTCTTGTTCTCATTTTCCTCGTCAACAAAACCATTAAGTTCCCGTAAAACTAGTACAAATAGTCCACTTTTTCCTCCATGGATAAGAGCGAAAGAGAGACTCACGATTTCATGAACGTAGAATCTTTCTCTCAGCTTCCATTTATCAGGCCTGCGCGGGCCAAAGAAAAGGGCATTCGGCTTTTCGGAATAGAATTCGGAGGAAACGATGTTAGTACTAGTACGGCAACAACGCATGAAGAGTCAGGAGCAACATTAACCGAAACTAATGAAGAAGCAACTAATAAAGAAAGTGAAAATGGAGACAACAATAGAAGATTTGAATGTCATTATTGTTGTAGAAACTTCCCTACTTCTCAAGCTTTAGGCGGTCATCAAAACGCACATAAAAGAGAACGCCAACACGCAAAACGCGCTCATCTCCAGTCAGCTGTGGTTCATAACAGCCTTTCTCACGATGCACATATTTATGGCTTGGTTAATTATAGGATTAACGCAAATCCTACTCCGGCAATCACTTACCCTTCATGGAATAGTCATGCGAATAATAGCAACAATTATAGGTTTTATGGTAGCCAAGCTACATACTCTCATCAGCAACCTATCAATGGCAGTCCATTAGGGTTGTGGAGGATTCCGGCAGTTCATTCGAGTGCTACTCTTCATCGTGACCGTCCAATGAATCACGTGCCATTATTTGCAGGCGAAGAAATGAAGCCATCGCCGGTAAGTGGGTCAAGCTCTCAAGGACGGTATGGATATGAGTCAAAGCCAAACGTACAAGACCATGTGAGTTTAGATCTTCATCTGTAATTTTTTACTATGTTTATAACCTGAACAAAAAAAGAGAAAATTTGAGAGTTTCTTGCTTGAGCTGCTAATTATATAATTATTGTCAATCTTTTGTTTTGCAAATGAGACAATTCTAAGAACAACCCATTTTCTCTACTCCTTTTTAGTATTTTAATTAATTAATTAATTAATTGCTTTCATGTGTAAATGAAATCACATATTCACCTTGCTCTTGATTCTTGAATGTCTGGTGTAATTTGATAACAAGGGAACTTTTTATTTGTTATAATTTACGAAATAATCATGAAACTTTGGTTAACTACAATAAAATTAAAAATAAGTATATTTTACATATTATATATTATATCTATGCTGTTGTGGAATTCAGAGGAGTAAGAGTAGGAACCAATCTTGAAAATGCTTACAGTACATTATTAATTATCATCATTGGAGCTTCATAGTATAAGAAACAAAAACATGTTCCAGTTCTCTGTCTCTAATCAGAATATGTCACACGTGTGAGGAATATATATATATATATATGTGTGTGTGTGTGTGTGTGTATTCAAACTGGGTATCAGTTAAGAATGCATGAAGGTCTGTATCCTGTAGGTAAACACGTGTGTATATATGTATATGTTTGTCCAGACACAGGTGGAGTGATAAGGAAGGTGGGTTTTGATCCCAGTGCAAGAATTCCACAGAGATTGAAAAAACAAAAAGGAAAAGCAAAAAGAAAAGAGGAAAACAGGCGATAAGGGTTTTTATGTCTGTTCTGCATAAAATGCAGAAAGAAAATGATATTTCCATGGCACAGTTGCAGGTACCACAAATATATAAGCTTTCTTTTTTCGATATCGAAGGTCTGTACCACAAATATATACCTTAATTTCCAATATATATTTATCATGAATCAATGTTTTGGGCAATTCTGATTACTCCCCAAGTATGTATATATAAATATATTCTTATTTTTCTTATTTTTGGATGGAATTAATCTGAGAAATTTTTAAATGTAAGTATATTTGCATGTGACAATCAATCCTTAAGTGATCTATTTCAAGATTTGAAGTGGGATCCTCCTTGTCATTAGACATTTGAGCTTAAAAACATATATGGCCATTTTAGGTCCACTTGGAACAAAACCAAAACATTTTGAAAAAGAAAGATAAATAATAGTACGTAGAACCTACCTATGAATTTCAAGGCTGGTTTGTATATTGGGAGCAATGATGTATATGTATATGTATATGTATATGTATATTGATAGAAGAAGGTTTATAGAGAGAGGGGAGGGGAGAGTGGTCATCTACTTACCTGTCTGCATTGGACAAAATTTTCATTATACAGAGGTCCTAGTACAAAAAAGCTTTCATGGCTTTAAAATGGCAAAACCAAACCCTTAGAAAAGGTTGTCCTCAGTTGCTTTGATACTTAAAGTAACATATGACATGTCAGTTAGACATAGCCCAGTCTTTGTTTGCCAACTTTTTATTTGTACCTTATTAACCTTTTACGTCTGCAAGAGAGACGCAGAGAGAAAGAAAATAGAGAAGTTAGGTGAGTGTATTAGTTTTGATGAGTATAGAATTGGATTTTTTTTAGATTCCTATCTACGTCAAGAGACAGGGCAGCATCTTCTTCCTCTTCATTAGGCTATACTTGGTGTGTAATTCTCTTCCTTCCTAATAGTACTACTTTTAGGCTGCTATTATTACATTATATATATGTAAACATAATGGACCCAATGTCAAGTTTTAGCCCATAGCCCAGTTCTTTGTTTTGCCAACTTTTATTGTAGCCTGTAATTAAGCCTTTTACGTCCTGCAAGGAGAGACGCAGAGAGAAAAGAAATTAGAGACAGTTAGGTGGAGTGTAATTAGTTTTTTTGAATGAGTATAAGAATTGGAATTTTTTTTTAAGATCCCTATCTACGTCCCAAGAGACAGGGAGCATCTTCTTCTCTTTCATACGGCCTAAATTACTTGTGGTGTAATTCCTCTTCCTTCCTACTATAAACTACTTTTTAGGCTGCTATTAATTTACCATTAATATATATATATATATATATAATTATATATATATATATATATATATATATATAATATATATAATATATTCTTTTTTTTTCATGTACAATGCTACAATTTAAAGTAAGACCTTCTTTATATATTTTTTTTTTCATGGTACAATGCTACAATTTAAGTAGACTTCTTAATATTAACTTATAAACTATACACTATAAAGCTCATTTATGATAATTCATACAATTATTAGATATTAATCTTAGAAAGTATTAAACATAAGACCTATCATAATTATCCCATAATTTTAATTTCAAGACTTTTTGATTAATTTTAAATTGAGAAATTCGTTTGCAGACCTCGATAGCATTAAACTTATTTAGATCACAGTGTCAGTCCGACATATGAAAGCTTGTTATGAACAGCGTTGATAGAAAAATTGTTAGAGATTAGTATTGGGAAATATTAAACTTGGCTCATGTTAATTATGGGCATCGCTATTAGAGATTTCACTGCAGCGATGATTTGAATTATATATATCTTGGGTTTTTACTGGGGGTAATTCAGTGGAGTAAATTAGTACTGTATCTTTGTGTCTTCTTCTAATTGTACTGTTACTATGGTAGCTGCATGCAGGAGAGGTCAGAATTCCAAGATTTGAATGGGCATCATTCAGTGAATAATCAACAAACAACTCAATAGTATCAAATTTTGTAAGAATGTGTAACCCATATCGTTGGGATTTGTGTTTTGTCACTCACTTGAAAAATATTTCATAATATTTACTAGCCTAACTAAATTAGGAAAAAAGAAGGGAAAAATTGAAGCTAACATGTCCTATAAAGAAAGCAGTACGAAGAAAACAATATTACATTTTTAATCAGGTGGTAGGTGATATAAACTCCCCCCAAGAGCTCCAAATTCGCAAGAGTTTGAAGATAAATATATTGCAGAAATAGAAACCCATAGAATGTAAATATTGTATATATATATATATATTAATATATATTTATATATATTATTAATTTTTTTAAGTGACTCTTACTTAGAGAACTCTTAGGACCCCCTATCACTAGAGGAAAATACCACTGTAATAACACAAGCACATCAATATAAACAAACCTGTTTTGTTCGTGCATTCATATATATTATTAATTTTTTAAAAGGTGCACCTTACTTAGAGATACTCTTAGGACCCCCTATCACTAGAGAAAACTACCACTGTAATACACAAGCGAATCAATATAAACAAACCTGTTTGTCTCGTGCATTCAAATCACCTTGTATTCTTTTATTTTCTAACCTCCTAATTTTCTATATTTCTCTCACATCTCTCACATCTTTGCTTTTCTCCCTCCTGGACTCTTTTTATTTTTATCCCCTTCTTTTGAACCAAACAGGTTCCGCCCGTTTATTGATTTATCCCAAGACACTCCTGATAGATACAGGCCTAATGGACCTACAAGATATTTTGCACTGAATAGCTTTTTTGAAATGCTTGGTGGAACCTGCTAGAATTTTGTTAAGATATCAAGATGCTAATGAAAGTGATCGATGATTGGTGTACCCGGGATCAAATTATTTCATGCGCCCGATTGAAGGCTCAACTTTTAGGATAGACAAATTGGCCTATCGGACCAGTTAGTGCTGAGATATTTAAGAGCAACCCATAATATGGAATATGCTATCAGTAGATCATATATATTAATTGATTTTCTTACATTTCGAAAATTGGCCGAAGTCCGTAGAATTAGTGGATAAAATAATTTGAGGGATTCATTTCAACCAGAACCAAAAATTTTTCTCCCAAAGAGATGCGTTAATAGATAGACGGTAGAGGGGGAAAGAATCATCAAGAAGGGAGAAGGAAAGTTGAGCAAGGGGCCCAGCCTTCTTCTTATTAAAAACATGACAAGTATTTGAAAGTCAATTTCCAACTCAATATGAATAAGATCCTTAGATAACCAAGAGGAATAATCATTTCGGATGATCAGCCATTGTGGTAAAAACGGTCAAAAATATGAAAGGAGGAAGAAAAAGCGATCGTCTCTAAAAAGCTGCAATGGAAAGGAAAGTAAAACCTCAGGTCAGCATTTATAAGTCCACAAAAAAGCACTTCAATAAACGCAATCTTTCGGATGATCAAATGCTTCCCTCAAAATCACCATAGGTCGACTCAATATGCATATCGTTTACTACCTTGATACATACGTGTGTGTATATATATATATATATTTGATTTTTAACCATTTGATATATAAGCTTATTAGTCCAATTAATCCAAATTTATATTGAGCAGGTTTATGAAAGGAGCAAAACGCTTCCTCATGGATGTCTAAAGGGATTCCATATTTAGATTCGAACCCGAGATCTCTGATTAAATTAGAAAAAATCTCTGTCATTTGATCTCAACGTTGAGAGTATAAACATGTTATTGTATAATAGACTTAAAATGATTAAATCTTTTCAGTTAACGTTGATTTTAACTAAATATGAAATATTAATGTCAGTGCATCTAATTTTAAATAAATGCTAAGAGGTATAATCAAAATTCAAACAAAAAACAATTTTACTTCAATTTGTAACTTTTAGCCAAGAGTAATTCATAGATACAATTTCATATATGCTTAGCTGGGGATCATGCAATTGCAAGAATGGCTCGGTTGCTAAGCACTTAACTAATTATTCTTTGAAGTACGAGTCTAACTAGGATAAGCTAAAAAGCACTTAAAGATTTAAATTCCAATACCATATTATTGCCAAGTCATTTTTTTTAAAATGGACTGTCAGATAATAATTGCTCTTTGTATGAATGCAAAACTCAATAATTACAACGATACAATTAGCTTTTAGAATAGATCTCTGTAAAAATTAATTTCATTGCAGATAAATTTAATTAAAAAGATCCACTTATAAATAATTTTATATTTAAATCAATCATATATATGTTTTTACTAATTTACACTTGGAATTCATTATTTTCAGCTAGTACTCCTGTTAGATATTTCTAATTCACTTAAAATTTAAGAAAGTTTAATTAATAAAATTTGATCCGAAAATAATTAATTTCATAGAACTTAAAATATGAAAAATGAAATTTTGTGTGCATCAAATATAAAAATTTTGATTCATAAATAAATTTATAGAATTTAATAAAATTCTTTTATGCAAAATTACTGATTAATGAATTAACAATGCGTATTTATAATGTAACAAGTTTGTCAAAATTTTTCCTTTTTAAAAAATCTTTACGATGACTGTAGCCTTGCCAAATACCAAAAAATATTAAAAAAATATTTTTCAAACAAAAACAAATGGAACTTAATTTTAAAGTCTTCAAAATCAACCGTGGGTAATAAGTACAATAAAGAACATAAAAAACAAATGGAAGTATCATTGTAGTCTCTTTTGGTTGACTTAAACAAGGTGGCTACGCTAAGCAGCATAAACCATCATTTATTAAACCAAAACCATATAAATACAATAGGAGACCTAATCTTGGAAAAGGAGAAAGAGACTATGAAAATATTAAATTTTTGAAGGGATTTCAGAATTCAATTTTTCTAAAATTGGCTTAAGAAGTTCAAGATGAAGTATTAAGTCAAGACAAGTAAAAGAAATTGAAGTCTGTAAAGGAAGAAATAGATCAATTTGCCATTAAAGATGTTTTCAATACATGTACGTATGAAACATAATTTTTATAAGCTATAACTTAATTATTCTCCTGCAACAAAGCAGTTTGAAGGAAAAATAGATAAATAATCAAAATAAATAAATAATCATTGTTATAAACATGCAGCCTAATTGCTTATCATAACAAAGAAAAAGAGAAATTTTAAAAAAATTCGCTCCATCTGTACATTTGAATCATGTATAATAGAAATCATAAATGAGTCCAAATGGGTATGACCAAAAGAAAAATCCAGTACCATTTACTGTAAACCCTAAATGCTTTTCATAAAAAGTGATATTTAATCACTAGTTAGTAGTCAACTGAAAGCAATGATATAGAAAATTGGAGGAACTCAGGTGAATTTAGTAATATATGTAAAGGTAGAGCAATGTTGTCAAACTATACTGGGAAACTCTATTTCCTGAGCTTTTATCTAGTTTTTGCCTATAGAGGGCAAGTAGAACAGGTCCAGCACTGTTATTGCACCTACTTTTATATCTATGCCATCCAACGGCTGTACAAAGCACCAAAAAAAAAAAAAACTCTTTCTTTAGCTGCCATAGTGCAGTGAGCTTTAGTACTAAATGCTAAAATGTACCTAACGGAAATTTTGTACTCAAGAGCAAAAGTATATATATACATACACAAAGTATATGGTGCATGTGACCTTCAAAATATAAAGGGATAAAAAGGAACCTGTTAAGAGGCGCTCAGTTTGAGTGTGTGGCTGTGAGCATCAAAAGGGTAAATAATAAGAATAAAGCAGTTATGAAGGTTTCATACATACATGTAATATTAATGATTGGATGCTTTAGATGAGGATTTGAATATATCTAGTGCAGACTTAGCGATGAACGGAGTGGAATGGAAACTAATTAAAGACCTGACCTCAACTAACTTTAGACTAAGGATTAGTTTATATGTAAAAACATAAAAAATCAAGCAAATGGGAAACCAACCACATTTTTCTTTCTTCTAGTTTTCATACCAATTTGAATTGACAAACCTCTGCTAATTTCATACAAAGACATTTCTACCCTCGAAAACTCCAATTTAAACCTGTTGTATAGAAAAAGAAAGGAAATGGGACAAAGACAAGCCATTTCAATTAAAAATGGTACAACATGTGCCTTTATTTCACTAAAAAATAAAAAAATTTTAAAAAAAATCTCGAGAGTAATCCAAAATTCAAAAGAATACTGTTCTACTCCTACTTGAATGTTAACATCAATCCCAACTATACAGGGGTCCACAAGTAAATGCCTCTAGGGTAGGGCATGTGATGAGCAAGATGATATAAAGAGGCACAATAAAGACTTATGAAAGAGTACATACATTATCATAAGGACCACTTCCACTTCACAGTTCACTCTCTTCTCTTCCACTGCTGGCAAGTATATAAAAGAGAAAGAGAACAGTGGAATTTAAGAAACATCGGCCCACATCCCTATGATGTTGCTAACGAGGTTGATAGTTTATACAGTAGCCAGCCAACACTTTTGCTAAACCTGCGCAAAAACCTGCAAAAGAAATAAAAAATAAAAACCCCACTAAAAATAAAGAGTCATTTGCTTACTTTTCTTTCACTGTGCATCGTGTGGTTGTGGGTAGAATTAGATAATAGCTTTTTCATTTATTGCCACCCAAACTTTTACACCTACTGGTTCTGTTTGAAGTTTGAATATTACTCAGTTTTTTTTCCTTACTTTTGTTTGTTTCCAATCTTTCTTCTTGTCTTTCAAATGCATAAACTAACATGGTTCTAGTGTCTTGCATCTAATAATTTAGGGTTTAGCCAATGACAATATCAGAATTTTTTTTAAACAAGTGTACAACAATATATTCCAAGCCCATCTATCATTTACTTGGCCCAGAAAGTGGCCCTCTAAACCCAGTCCACCTCAGCCTTACTGGCACTTTAATATGATGGTGATATAACGTCTTTTTTGTTACACTATTTTGCCCAGGTAAGTACATAACAAAGTCCAGGTTCAGATTTTGAAAACAAAATGATGTTTGGAATGTAATGACTAATGAGAGAAAAACTGGTCCCATATGAGCTGGTAAACTACCTCAGGCTCAGGATGTCAATGCTGCTCAAGACCAAACCATATTAGAAAGTTCAAACCTGAAAGATTGGAGAAAAAAAAAGCATCTAATACAGAGGGTGAACAACTTGAAACTCACAACTACAGAGTTGAAACTTAAAATCTATTTCAATATGAAAACAGCTTTTCTTTGTGATTAATATCTAAAACAAAAAAAACAAAATACGCCAGAGAGAAAGTAATGAGACCAGCTGTATTGTCAACATTAAACTCTCAGACTTCCAAGTTTAAAATGTCCATATTCACCTTGCAAATCACCAGGCCTAGACAGCTCATTAAATTCTTTCTGCCCCACTCTCACCTCCCACTGTTCTCTACATCCCAAGACATTTTTTTTCCTAAAACAAGCCAAATTCAATGCTGACTACCCTAACATCCTCAATACTATTCCAATTGTTCAGTTTGTGTGCTTACCCCACATGACACAGCAACTCAAGACTATTGCCCATTTTGTAGGCATCAACGAAAGACGCTAACAGACCAATAAGTCATTAGCTTTGGAGAGGGTTTGAAGAGGTTACGACAAAAAAAAACTAACTGGCCATTATTGATTGAATAGTTTAGGGAACTTGGGACCAGGAGATTAACACCTTACACTAGGTCTGTTCGGCAATTTTAATTAGCTGTTTTAATAGTTGCTAGCTGTTTATAAATCGATTTAGAATAAAAGTGTTCGATATAAATAACTGTTTGATTAACTGTTTAATATAAAACGACAAAAAGGGTATGACAACGGGAAACAAAGTAAAAACAAGTTATGGGTATAGGTGTTATAAAAAAAATTAGAAAACGCTAAATGTTAATGAAGATAACGTTTCATGAAATGAAATACTGTCTCGCTAGGATTGATATTATATTACCGAACACTAAAATTAATTAAAATAGTATTTTGACATAATCAAAACACTAAACACTTCTTCAAACACTGCTTCCCAACAGGGCTTAGGCTGTGGTATAATGACCTATGGGTGGATTCATCAAAGTAATCAATACCATTGAGTGTAATATGGAAATGGAAGTGGATGCAATATTATACCAATACAGTTCTAGACATCATCAACTCTCAAAAGTCAAATAACATTTTAGTTCTGTAGATTTACTATATATATATATACACACACATAGTAAAAGAAGTATGAAAAAAATTACCATACTGGGTTCTAAGTAATAGTGCCTTGTTGGCCATTCTAACATGTCAGCGCCAAGGCTAGTATGAGGCAGAAAACATTATACTTGTTAGGAATTATGACACCAACAAAGACACTTGCGTTAAGTAACTGCTAACCGAAAGTTTAATGTGTTTGGCTGAAGAAATCTGATTGAAAGCTATGCCTGCAACCATTAAGAAAATGCTAGGGAATCCTGAAAACTGACCAGCAAAAAGTACGCGTGTTCCCTAAGCATTAACATAGCTATATAGTTCAAAAATTGTTTATTCCCTAATACTACTTTTCTACCTTGATTTATTAAATGTGATTCTCTTTTTTTTTTTCGCAGACAGATATGAGTTCACAGATAATAATAACATTGCCATCCCAATATAGATAAAGGTTAAGTTTTGTCATGATCAGAAAATAGAGCATAAATTTTCTGAAACCATCAACATCTACAGGTAAAGAAGTTGATTGAAAGAGTAATAAAACATCTTATACAATATTTATCGCCCACTGTGATTAATTACACCATCTGCAAGTTTTTCTCGAACTTAGGATAACTGAGTATGTTCTGGGCGTATGTGGAGAGCCTTTTGACTTGCGTTTAGTTCTTAGTTATATTATGCTTTTCCCCGGACTCTATTAATAAAACAAATAAAATATTATTTGCGGGTAAGAAAAAAAAGCACCATCTGCAAGTTCATGCATCTATGATGACAACTATAACAGTGGTTACAGGATTAAGTGAATTCTATAGTATGTGCACCTGCAAAAATATCATCTAAACCTTTCTTGGCGAACTTGGGAAGTGTGGGCCTCTTCAACATGTCGAGTTCCTCGAGGCAGCATAATAGGATGCCACAGTGGGTGGAGCAAACTTTGGAAGTGCATAATCTAAACATTTAAATTTTAACACCCAGTTGAATTACATAAAATATCAAACTAAGAAATCAATAAATGTACACCGAAAAATGCATGAACATTGAACAGTAAGCTCTTCAATAAATTGTCCATGAATATCCGATTTCCATTTCATAAACCAAGTCTCAAGTCCTAATACATAATCAGAAGACTTTGAAGAAGCCCTATACTGCACAAAACTCTAAAGCATGAGAACAGCCAACAGCTTGCTAGTACTTCAGGACCTTAGACAGTAGCCATGGTATATTACAGCAATGTCTCATTGCATTACGTACATCGTAATTTCCAAAACCATAAGACATTGAATTCTGTGTAAAATGTTCACAATAAGGTCTTCCAAGGGCAAAAAATTATCGCTCCATCTCATCTTCATCTGTTTTTCTACTAGCAAAATCCCCATTCTAAAATAAACTCACCAAAACCCAAACTCTAGAGTCTGGTGTATTATTCCACAAGATCCAACTACTGTTACAATATTAGCTGCCTAGCAGGCAGAATCTCTCAGAACCAGTACCAAATTATTCCAGTAGTCCAGATTCAGACAGTTCACCTGATGAGCTAAGAAAATTAGACTGCTCCCAAAGAGAGCCAGATTGGATCCATCCAGAAATAGGATAAGCATTCTCAAACACAGCTCTATAATCCTCAGGTTCTCCTCACCCATCTATTGCTATCTGTTATTGCCTCTAACATCTAGATTTTCTTGCTGTTCTCAAGACAGCATTCCTTTATTTATTTTTTTTTTTTCTAGAATTTTTCATGCCCCATATGAATTTCTAGGACATTTTTGGTCCAGATTCAAAGCATCTGTCTGACAATGTCAGTTTCATATAAAATTGCCTGAAGCCATTCAGATTGAAACTCGCCCTTTGCAAATCCCAATATTGTTGCATTTCTATCCACAAACATAAAATCCCAATCGGTTCAGGGGCTAATAATATGAAATGAATGCTCTTTTAGGTGAATCATCATAATACAGTTTACAGTTAGATTTTCTTTTTTCTTTTTTAACGGAATTTACCGATTTCATCATATTGTCCCATGTATGCAGAACAGATGAATCTTGATTTTACATTTGACATAGACCATATCAAAAAGATTACAGCAAACACTGTTCAATTCAAAAACCATAAACTTAACATAGAAAACAATAAAGCAAAATTTCCAGAAATCGAATAACCAGATGATGAAATTGACCATGATGCGTGGCAGGTAACAAAATCAAACGATACAAATGAAGATGACATAGTAGATAATGAAATTCACAATGGAAAAGCATAAAATACATTCATATAATTGCCAGCAATCCAAAACAAGTAGAAAAACCAACATTCACCAGAAAATATAGAAAGAATTCGCAAAGTGGTAGAGGCGACGGAGGAATTGATAGACTACTAAAAAAGCAAAAATATTTGAAGTTTTTTGTCGAGAAGTGGTAACAGTATAGTAGGAGAGTAGAGATGGAGAAAAATCGAGACCATCACATTTTAGGTCTCTCTACATGTATCTGGGAAAATGATGTGCATAAAAATTAGTATATATCCATGTGGGTTGGTCATTTGAAAACCAATTTCATTTAATCTACCAGAATTCTGTCTTATGAAAAGATTAATCTAACACTGCCAGTGCCAAGCCTTAAATGAATTCCAAAAATTGCGTTGAATGAACTCCAAAAATTTTGGCATGTTACTTTTGATAGGAACGTGATTGGATTTGATCTAATCAGTTGGTCGCTTTTAGTTTTCAAATTGTTAAAGTTACAGCTACAGCTATTGATGCAAGTGTTGTTGACAATTTTTGGAGGTATTTTGTTAAAGTCATTTAGATTTTGTTGTATTTCAATTTTGGAGGATATTTTGTTAAAGTCATTTAGATTTGTTGTATTTTTATGTTAGAAATCATAAGAGGTAGGTGAAACTACCTTGGCTGTTTAGGGTGAGGAAGTTTGGTGAAACAACTTCCTACTTATGGAGAGGTTGGTGACGAATTTTTAGACATAGCTACTGCTATAAATGTTCTTACATTATGCCTGTATGGAAGTAAAATAAGAAATTCATATGTTATTCTTTCACACTCAAGATGATTGCATCTTTTTTCTTTTTCTTGCAGAATTTCTTCTTTCCTTAATTTTCTTGCTCTTCTAAAAACAATGGTAAATCAGATCAACCTTATACTCAAAGGGCATGGTGGTGTGTTTTGAAGTGAAGATCATAGAAAAGGAGCAAATAAAACCACAGAATTTTGTGAAGTTTTTTCTGTTTATTTGCTTTTTCCTCAAAAGTGGCTTCCAGCGCATGTCTCTTTCACATCTGCAATCGGTTCATTTTTAATGGGGGGAAAAGCAACATAATATCGTATATAGCGGGCTGTTGAAGATTAGAGCTTAATTAAGGAGGGCTGCATTAATGGCAATGATGATGGACAGGAAACAGAGTAGTCACCTCTAATAATTCAAAATCACAACCTATCAGCAGTATTAGACCAATACATGAAGATAGCTGTTGCTTATAAGGAGCTTTACCAATGCTCTGTCTAATATTCCATATGCACTGCTTGATTGACAGATGACTACTACTTTTCACAAGACTTGTGGACGACATGTGAGACAGCACAATGAGCTTGGGGTATAAAGTTTGAAGACAAGAAACTTGAAAGTATTAATGGATCTGAAAAAAACTAAGGTACAAGATATTGCAGATTTATTCAATTTAAGAAAAGAATTGTTTGAAAATATTGAATTGGAAGGAAAATGATAGTGTGAAATAGATTATGTTTTTCTGAAGTAGTAGGTTTATTGAATTTGTTAAAACCAAATTGCTGATACTGTTTATGGGGTAGAAGAGCTTTAGGAAGAGAAGAGAATAGTGGAGAAGTTAGAGTGAATACTCACCTGAAAATTTGATAACGTGCCAAGGTTTCTTCTTCTTATTGAATAGAGACTTGGGACTCGTTCACAGAATACTATATGGACTGTGCATTTCAGGTGGATGCTCTAGACAAGCTGTATAGAAACACACAGAAAGCCTGATAGGAAGAAGAAACCATTGGAGAAGAAGGCTCTTGTTGTGATCAATAAAACATAAATGCAAGAAGGAGGGTCCAAGAGGCCAGGCAAACTGACAACAGAAAACACAAAAATGAAGAGAATTTCAGAAAAAAATGGAGGCTAGCTCAATTCGACAGATTTTCCACCTTGTCCAACATTGCAAAAGAGAAACAAAGCCACTGACCTACGACTCGTCCAGGACTCATATGGAGCTGAACGTATAGGTGTGTAAGACATATTTGCTTCACACCTGTCGAGAAAAGTATGTTCTACAAACCAGAATCAAGCAACATATTAGCCATATCAATGCAACAGTCACCCGTCGATAAATTCTAGAAAATAGTAATGAAGAACAACTTATTTGTCGTAAATTGAAAATTTGAATAAATGTAGAGTTGTCTCAATTGGAAGTAAAGAAGCATTAGGCTTGTTGATAGTTGGTAGGATTGACGGATAACACACATGACACCCTGAACTTTGGTGATTTTCGTATATGCTTGGTGAGTATTAACCTATTCTTCTACAAGTCAGACTTGGAGATGGTAAGACTTCCTGTTTTATAGTCGAAGGCAAAGGAGATGTGATTGATATCAACAGTAACTCCATATCAGGTTAACATGATGTTGTTATTATAGCTTGTTCTTCCGATGTTTCTTTTTTTTTAACTTACCAGGAAGTAAATTCAATAGCTTGTTTACTGGATTGGTCAATTTGCTATGAATAATGAATTTAATCAAGTTTGTTTATTGGTTTATAAAGTGTAATTAAAGCTTGGGTGAGAATAAGTGGATCCTTTCTTGGGCATCAAATAGTAACTTTTGGTCTTTCAATCTTGATAACGGTAGTGTACATTTTCTCCTCTTAAATTTTAAGAGACTTCATAGAGAATCATTGCTTTGATTCATAAAGATGAATCCTGATATTGTGGTCAGACAGAGTATTCTTGTGGTTCATCCAAATCTCTATATTCATTTATTGCTTTAAACATTCCAAGATAAGTTAGGTTTTTGCTAGATTCCACAATCTATTTAGTGTGAAAGAAGAACTATTAGTATTCTTGTAAATATGTCAGTTAGAGTCAAACACTCAATCTAAACACCATTTCATCTTGATCATTCAGAGCATAGGGAGAGCTTATCGAACATATATGGATTATATGCATCAAACCACTAGAGGTAGATGTCGGACTATAATAGTTTCTCAATTCGGTTACAATAGACATGAGATTGAGATCGCAGGTATAGGTTTACTATTGGTTGTGAGATTGACTGACATAACCTTTAGATTATGCTTTCGGGTAATACATTTCCTCCAATTCAAAATCTGAAAGTTTTCCTCAAAATGTTTCTTGAAGTTTAAAATCAATGGTAGAACGAAATCAAAGTTTGGCTCCCATCAAGATTTTAAAGATCTGATAATGGGGCTGAATTTACATCCTATCAAATCAATCGCATTGCAAGAAGCTGGCTACAACATCAATTAGACATGTGAGCTTACACACCTCAAAAATGGTGTAAGTGAAAAGAAAGATCGATTACTGGTGATGAAATCATGGGCAAGATGTTCTCTTGTTTGAGAAAAATCTATCTAACAAATGTGATTTTTGGGCTCGAAGCCTCGTAACATCTACTGTATATCTTCAAATGCGGCTTCCAAAAACCTTTCGAAAGCTAGGTTTGCGGTTCCACCATGGCGAAGGGTTTTGGTATTGGAAGAATCTGGTTGGAGAGCATATATTTAATATCTTTATTCCAAAACCGGGAAAAGAGGGAAATTGGAATCAACGAGCACTGAAAAAAGGAATTTAGTAGGCTAACAAGCAACGTGAATAACGCAAAGCTACAGGAAATTTTTGAAATCTGTTACTCAAACAGGTGTAATTCAGCAGGAGTTGTCAAATTCGATGAAAAAAAGGTGAATGGGATATAAGGGAAGAGAGAAGAAAATGTGCAGTACGGGAAGAACCAGAATATCCAATCAAAGATATACTCATTTGAAATTTTCTAGCGATAGAAGCAGAGAACTTCCAGTTGACACGAAGTAAAGAAATTCCACACCATATAAAATAAACATCAATGAACGATTTATATTCACACACACCAACTTATGACAACTAATCCTAGAAGGGATATACTTCCAGGCAGTATGCTAAATAGTATCATAAAGTAAATTACTGTAGAACACATTACATGCAGGTGGAGAGTGACAAGGGTTGAAAGAACTGCCATGAGTACGAAGAAGACAAAAGTACGACATGATGTGACCTGAAGATGCACCTACGTCGCAAAAGCAGACACATGGAGTTTTAATATTTACTATCACATTGAATACGAGATATATTAGGGAACAAATGGGTATTACAAAAAAACTCTCGAGCAAATTTAAAAACGGAAGGAATCAAATAAGAGGGAAAGAGCCAAGATTAATAATTGTCATAAAAAAAAGGAAAGAATTTGCTTAACTCGACTAACACAAATGGGGGATCTTTAATCCGCCAGCTTCACTCCTTTTCGACTAAAAAACAGAAGAGAGGTATTAACATTTACAAGAATTAGCAGCTTATTACCTCCATGCAGATTTATACAAAATAAATGCAGTTCTAGAGTGCAACTTATCGTCTATAATAAGTATGAGAATAAGGCAGTCCTTGGTCAATGGAGAGATATTGTTCAGCTATCTCAACTTAAATGGTTTTGAAGGAAACAAGTGTATACAAGAGTGCACAGAACTGACCGAGGTGTACTTTGAAGTGAATACGTGAGCATACGAGATAGATTGTGTTAATATTGTGAGAAAAGAGCACACATGATATATTTATTAAAACAGGCTTCAAAGGTGTATGCAAGATGATCATAGTACTTTAGATGACATATCTAGGGTTTTAACGAACATGGAATGACGCAGGGAAAATTTATGGCATATAAAAACAGCGAAATGAATGAGACTATAAATAGAGTGCTTTCCTGTGCATTACGAAATCTGAGGGGCGGATCTACTTGTCATTTTGGTAAACAATTTACATAATTAGTTACAAGAGAATATAAAAAAAAAATAAAGAGCAGCATAGCAGGTTTTTGAGAAGATACGAGATGGGTTCGGTTTACATGTATTCTCTTGGGACTATTTTGAGAACACTAGCTCAAGATAAAGATTATTTTGGGGCATTACAAGGAAGCAAGGGATTTTTATTTCACAAAGAAATTTGCTTAGGGGAGCTGCAAAAAAAGAGTTATGGAACCTCTAGACAAATCAAACGCAGTGAGTACACATATGCAGCCCATTTGGAATAAAATTGCAAACTTGAGGATTTTTCTGAGCTAATAATAAAGAGAGACAAAGGATCGAACATTTCACATATTTTAGCTCCATTTGGGTTGGTTTTGTGCTGTATTTATTGTAAACAAGACCAGAATCATTGTTCTCAACAAATTTAATGGTCGAGATCATATGAATCTCGCAACTGAAAAACATCTTACAGCAGCCAAACGAGTTTGAGATATGTGCGAGGAACTGCTTAAGTTTGGTTTGCTTTTTTATAGAGAAATTAATGGTGGATGTTGTTGGGGTTTCTCAGACGTATTGGCTGGGTTCATTGGACGATATGAAGAGCACTACTGTTTTTGTTTTTTCACTTGGTTTGCTTGTCATTCTGGGGACAAGAAAGCGATGCTCATTGCTCAATCAACTGCAAGAAGACAATTAGTATTTGCAGCATTTGCTGCTGTAAACCACTATATGGTTGGAGAAAGGTATTGTTTGATCTGAATTTGTAGCAAGAAAATCCAACTAAATCTTTTGTGAACAAAATCACTATTGGTATGGTTAAAATCTAATCTCCATAAAAACCAAGCATATCAAAATCAAGTATCATGCAATTCGTGAAGCTGAAAAGGAAAATGAAATTCAGATTATTCATTGCAATTCTGAAGACCAAACAGCGGATATTTTCACCAAGGCATTGCAAAAACCAAGATTTGAATTTCTTAGGAATAGACTTGGTGTTTGTCTCAACTCTTGTATCAAGGAGGAGTGTTAAAGTTACAGCTACAGCTATTGATGCAAGTGTTGTTGACAATTTTTGAAGGTATTTTGTTAAAGTCATTTAGATTTTGTTGTATTTTGTTGAAATCAAGAGGTAGGTGCTACCTTGCTTTTAGGTAGGTTTAGTGAACAAACCTCCTTGACTTATGGAAGTTGGTGACAATTCTTGAACTAGCTCTACTATAAATGTTTCATTAATTAATTGTTTCTTCACACTCACAAAATCTGCAGCTTTTTCTTTTTCTGCAGAATTTCCTTCTCTTCCTTAATTTTCTGCTCTTCTAAACCAACACAAATGGCCCTTTGGTTTTTTATGCTTTAAACACATTTCAGTAGCAAGCCAAGGGCTTCAATTCATATCCGGCTCTCAGGCCAACATGATTACTATGAACAGACACACTGACTTATTGGATATAGGTATAAAGTCCCTTTAGCTTGGTCTTTCATCATTAACAGTATACAAGAATCCATGATTGCTGTCAGCTTATTCCACTAGATTGATTATTGATTTAACCATTAGAAATCAGTCACATTTACTTGTAAGTTGAAATCGAACTCATTGCAAATTTCTACTTACCCAAAAAGCCTCAAATTATTTTCATCTAACTAGTGCATGCCTTGAACCTTACAGATCCATTTATTAGTTTGACAGAAATAGTCTTTGAAAATAAGTACCAACATGCAATGAGGAGTTGAGTGACTCATTAAGACGTGAACTCCTAATTGGCTTGAGGACCACATAAGCTTTTGAGATCTCTGAAAATAAATTGAAATATTTAAAATTATTAGACCAGAAAAGTTTTAAGTGCCCTTGTGTCCTCAAATTCATCCTCAGGATAAATTGGAAGGCGGTTCAATGGAGGTAGCAGATACAGTGTAACAGGCCATAAGTGATAAAACAAAAGTTCCCATCCCAACTTTCCAAAGAATGGTTAGATATGGAAATTATCCACATTGCAACTACCCAATTGGCAGCTGGAGTCTAACCTTAGGCAGAAATCAGATAATGTAAGATGCCAAAAGGCAATGTCAGTTTGCAAAGATATAGAGAATTGAGATCAAATTACAAAGCACACATACATGAACATCAACGGTGCTCAAAATCACACAGTAACCCAAGCCAAATGGTTATTAGAATTTATGACCCACAAATTGTTGAACTATTATGACCCAAAAATTGTTGAATGACAACCACCATTTTATAATTTGGATACCGCTAGTTGAGGATATGCGACGAGTTTTAGGATGTAATAATTGGCAATGCAACCAAATGTATGCATCGTACAGTATCTACGCGTTACTTGGACCATCTACTGTACCCATCAGAAAAGGATCCCCATCATCCACTAACTCCACCACAACCACTGACCAGTCTGGAAACAGAGTACAACTCCCACATGGTGTTTTAGACTACTTTAATCAAATCAACATTTGCACCTGAAACTACTAGTAACGGAGGAAGATGTCAACAAAGAACAATTAAGATAAGTGAGCCTCAGGCAACATTAATTAATTCCGAGAAACTATTATTAAGTCTTTGTAGCTCAAGAGATTTAAAAGTGAAAGTAATATGGATAGGAGACACACTCCAACTACAAAAGGAGGCCATTTTGTTCTCTTGAGACGATTCTTAAAGAATGGAATCCCTAAAATATACATACATACATGATTCAACAAGACAAAGGAATCTGATCTTACCTGTATTGAAACTCTGAACCCCACTAGCATTCCATCAATACCTGAGCCAGCCTATTCAAGCATGAATGTCAAAAATTAGATCATCAACAATAAATTCAAAAGAAAAAAAAAATCTGCTACCCTTCTGTAAGGTTAAAGCATCAGCATTATGTCTAACAGGCAAAATACCAAGTTTTAAGCCATCAAAAATAAAATAGCAAGCAACGGAGTGATTCTTGGTTCCAAATTCTGAAATCATACATCAGGATTTAGCGGAAACTATTAACAGGGAGCTTCATGCCCAATCCCACACAATAAAAGCAAGCGAAATTGCTGTTGCGATGATCAGATACCGTCTATATGAACGGAAGCAAATACAAACGCTTGAAGAAGAATGAGTTTAGACCAATTATCACTATTCCAGTTCACCTGAAGACTAAAGAACAGGATTTAGTGAGTTACTATTTAATCCTATGATTTTATATAACTATATAATTCAAAATTTTTATTTTCCAAAATTAATTAGATAGTCCCAATCTTTTCACAACAGTGTACAAAATAATAGTCTCATTTCCACTTTGAAATTGATCTTCTTATTAACTTTTCTATAATACCCTTATAATATAATCTGTACCGATGATTAATATACATAAAATTACTAAACATTTCTACTTTTTTAGAAGGATAGAGTACCTCTATTTTATTGTAGTTAATTAAATAGTCTTTTTTTTTTTTTTTTCGTTAAACTGTGTTTTGCATACCACCACCATCATGGAAAATAAATTTTAATTTATAAATAAAAATTCATTAAAAATAATAATTCATTTACATGTTTAGATAAAATTATCTGATAAAATTTGATAATAAAATTTGGTTTCTTTTTGCTCAAGTTTATGTTTGATGATGCCCTTGAGCAAAAAAAACCAAATTTTATTATGAAACTTTATCTGATAATTTTATCTAAATGTTAAGAGCTTAGTGGTAAGGTAATTTAATTGATACGTAAGAATCATGGGTTCAATACTGTTGATCCATATAAAAAGTTTGCTGATAAAAGAAATGTTTTTTTTTTTTTAAATTAATTTACAAAAAAATAGCAACATCGTAGTCGAAATGGTACTACTTAATTAATATTTACTCACTGAATAAATACTATTCTCTTTATCCCAAAATATAAATTGTTTTTGACTTGTTATTTTATCCTAAAATATAAGTCGTTTTTTGTATTTCAAGAAGTAATAAATTATGTTTTTTCAATATTACCCTTATTTGCACTAAATGTAATAAAATGCTTCACAAGCAATTATTAGTTTTGAGATAAAAAATAATTTGATCAAATCACCCTTGAATTTGTTATAATCTAAGAGAATTAATTGTTTTCTTAATCTTGTACAAAAACCTTAAACGACTTATATTTTGAGACAGAAAGTAGTAATCATTGATTAGAACTTCCAGATTCTTGTCCAAAACATGAGCAAAAATGATTTTTGTACTTAATTATTTTTTCAGATTAATCTTCTTTTTTTTTTTTTTTCAAACCATGGAAAAATTTCATTTTTTTAAATGTAACATAAGTAGGGATGGAAGTATCGAGGATACCTATAAATATTTGCACTAAACCCACTTAAAATTTTAATACTCAAAACCTATTCCAAATATGTTTAAAATTTATGTTGAAATGTCTATACCCAAATCCATTTTAAATGTTAATACTTGCATCTATTTCATACCCAAATCCATTTTAAATAGGTTGAGACGGGTAGAGTATCCACAAAATCCACTTTGTTTATACGTAAAACATTTCACCAAATCCAATATACATAAAATAAAACAAGTGAAATTCACAAAAAAAAAAAATTAAATAAATTTCAGATTCATAAATATCAAATTTTGTAAATGAACGGGTTGGGACACGTAGGATACGCTGAAAACTCGTCCCGACCCTGAACTCAATATACGCTAAAATTTTTACTTGAAATATCTTATTATTAAATACTTTTAAATTATATAATGAGTTTTGATGGATAATGGGCAGCGGAGTTCTAAATCCACACTTGACCCACACCTACATTGAATAATTAATTTAATATTCATATCTATTTCAAACTAATTTAATTAATATTTATACTTGTTTTAAATACATTGTTACAGGTCGAGCACATGCGAAAACTCGTATCACTTCCATCCCTAGCTATATAACAAGTTTGAATCATTCCCTTGAGCTACCGCTGCAGAACAATCGGGTTCAAATATAAATGTCAATTATTAAGGGCTCTTTTTTTATTTTTTATCTTTTATTTATCAAACATGGGCCCTATTCGGTAGTAACGGTTGAAGTAGTATTTAGTGTTTTGATAGAGTTGAAATACTATCTTAATGAATTATAGTGTTCGTTAATACAATATCTATTCTATCATTTAGAGTTTGAGACGGTGATTTATAAAAGGTAATCTTCATTAACGTTTAGTATTTTGTAATTTTTTATGACACCTATATCTGTTACTTATCTTTTGTTACTTGCTTTCATATTATTTTTTGTCATTTTATATAAAACAGCTAATCAAACAGTTATTTGTATCGAACACTCTTGTTCTAGACCGCTATATAATCGTTAACCACTAACAGCTAATATTTAATAGCTAACCACTAGTAAAACAACTGACAGCTATTAAAACAACTAACAGCTATTAGAATAGCTAAATTTGCCGAATAGACCCATGATACCATTCAAACATAAATATCTCGTACTATTTCTTTTTCTTTTAAAAAAAAAATTCATCCAAACAAAAGCTAAGAAGTTATTTATTTAGGCTAAATTCTAGATGTTAAATTTGAATTTATTATCTTTTTGAGCAGAATAATTAAGAAGTGGTGTAAGAACTAAATACTGAATGATTAAAAAGTACTCCTTCTGTCCCAAACCATATATCTTTTTCGGGTGATTATTTTGTCCTAAAATATAAGTCGTTTTGAGTATTTGAAGGAGTAATAAATGATGTTTTTCTAATGTTACCGTTATTTACATCAGATACAATAAATAATTTCACAAGTTACTATTGCTTTTTAGATAAAGGATGATTTGATCAAGTTACCCTTACTTTTGTAATAATCTAGGAGAATTAACTGTTTCTTTCATTTTTGTATAAAAATCTTAAACGATTTATATTTTGGACAGAGGAAGCAATGTGTAGTTCTCCCTCCTTTATTTTTATATAAGAACAACTAATTTTTCACTAAGATTAAGAAAATAGTTTAACCAACTTTTTTATCATTTTTTCCTAATTTACCCATAATATCTCATTTATTCCTCCTCTAATATCAATGTATATCTTAATTATGTTTCAATTTTCAATGAGACTTTAAATGTTTTGTTGGAATGAAGAGAATACAAACAATGCAAAAATAAACTTATGCTCTGATATGTGGAGAAATTCATTTTTTTTCTCTATTTGGAAAAGTTGTGTGGAAATATGAAAATTTGTATTCATTTAACCTTTCAACTGCCTTTGGTTATTGAAAACCTACTTTAAATATTGTGCAATTTTTTAAATACTCAGATGAAGTCCCTAAGAATTTCTATCAATGTGGTCAACTTGAAAATTGTGGTCATTTTCTATTCAAACTCCATTTTAATTAGTGCTCGTATAACTTATATAAGCATTTTTTTTTTTTTTGCAATGGGAATTTATGTAAACAAGTATATTATCCAAAATTTATTCACATTAAATGCTCATATATACATTTATCTTCCACTAACTTGAGAATCTCTCATACTAAAAAGCTTTACAAAGGACTAAAATAATGATAAGATAGACTTTTCATATTAGTATGGTTCTCAAAGTGTTGCCTATTTGTTGTCAATTTTTCCTTATTTTACGACAATGTGCAGGGTTAATTCAAAAATAGTTTGAATAAGTCTTGTTTTTTTTTTTTTCTATTTATGAAATTTATTAGAGATATTATTGATGTGAAAATCCTAGTCTTATGAAACTAAATAGCATAAATTTAACCATGAACTTTAATAGATAATTTTTTATGGCCGCTAAATTTTGCAATTCGATGATGACTATGCACTTTCACATTTCAGTGATAACTATGTTTAATGTGACCCTAGCCAATTAACAAGTACTCTTGCAAATTAACAAGGAGAACTTAGCGGAAAGCATGCAATCACGGAAGTACTCGTCAATTCCTAAAACCCCCAAGTACTCTTGAAGAAAGAAAGAAAGGAATTTAAACAAGAAACAGAAACTTACCTTCAAGTACTCTTGAAAATAACTCTGAAATTCTTGGCGCAATTAATCTTGTAGAAGTCACAATTTTAATTACTAAGGTTAATTTGGTTGCGTTCATACAATGATGAAGAACACGGTCTGTTCTTTGAAAGAATAAAGAAAAATGTTTTGTTTGATTAATCTTTATGCTGGCTGCGGTGCAACTCTTACAAAATAAAATAATATAAATACCCTAAGCTAAACCTAATTTAGCTACTAGCTTAAGCTCATCCAGGCCTAAAACTAATATGGTCCAAATGGGCTTAATTAAATACAAGTCCAAACTAACTAATTAAAACAAGTCTGACTTAAACATTAACTAATCTAGGGCTGGCCCAACTCTAGAAAATAAGCCCAACTAGCCTTATACTAACTAATTAAGTCCACTAAAAGAATTTAAACAACAAAACAGGACCAAGGTGACCAAGAGGCCTACACAGCGCATTCCTTAAGCTCCATAATGAAAACATCCTCTAAGTTTGCCTAAATATAGAAGCATGTAAATGCATTCAATGGGCAGCCTTTTGCACGCCCTTAATCACCAATAACAAACTCTTTGGTGCTTCTCCAAGTTCAATCTCACATCTTGCATAACTATGATCTTGAAGCTCCAATGGATTTGTTCTTGAACAAATGCATTCAAGGCTGCTCGTAACTTGGTTGTACGAGCTCTTGTGATTGGCCCGGCAGGTATAGCTAGAGGATCCTTCATCTTGCTCCCTTGATCTGTATCAATGTTGTTTGCCAAAATGAAATGTAAAAGTCCATATTCATAACGATTGAACTTATTCATTTCGACGAGAGGCATAGTTATTACTGAAATGTGAAAAATCCAGAATCATAATAGGTCTCCCGCGAAGTTTGAGGCTACATGGATAATCGCAAATTACATGGCCAAATATATGCATTTTAAGCTGTGTTAAATAGGAATGTTCAGTTAGAGTCGACTTGGTTTATGAAATTCGGATACAATAAGGCTGTATATAAGTCCAATTTTTTTCCAAATTCAAAAAATAAAAGAATCTGGAATTGTCAAAAATTATTGCAGTAAGCATTTAACTCTTGCTAATCAAATTAATTGATGAAGAATTACTCATAAAATAATTGTTGACAAGATTCTTATAAGTTTACTTGAAAATGTTTAGCAAAAAATTTTCGTCGCTTAAGGATTCAAAGAATTTTTCATAAATAACAGTTACAGAACTGACCAATGTGTTGCAAGCTGTGGAGCAAAAGGAAAGCAACATATAATTCAACTATTGACATGAAATAAATAATATCACAATATATACTATCAGCACTAAGTACTAACCAGTTGCTTTCTGTTTCGAGTTGCTCAAATTCAATGGCTCTATCAGCAATCTTTTTGTTCTCTTTTGTTATTACATAACGAGAAAAGGCAATTCAAATCTGATTACGTACAAATCTCAAAAATAATTTTCTTTTTGCTGGAACTAATCGTGTCGGATGTTCACTAGTATCTTTAATATGGATTTGCACTGGTGGGTATACAAAGAGATAAAAAACTTCATATCAAATTTTAAAGGTACTCCATACACTCAGAACGTAAAATTTGATACATAATTAAAATTTAAAGGTAATAAATGGCTACCCATGTACCTAGCTAGTACATGCATCCACGCACTTATTATATTATATTTCATAGAAACTTTCACATATTTAATACCAAGATTGTCAATACAAAAGGAAAAGTCTAAATTTTCCTATAGTACAGCATCAGAAGAATTGTCCATAGTACTGTAGATGTAGTCGTAAAACGGCATGAAAAGGGAGTAATTAGTCCTGAATTTCGTGTGATGCAAAGAGTGAAAACTGTCATACAAAAAGAAAATGGCTGTTACTGCCAATTAAAAGGAAAGGAAAGGAGAGAAAAGAAAGGAAAAGAAAAGAAAAGAAACTTACGAGGGTGTGTAGATAAGATATTTAAGAGGAGGAAAGACGGAGAAGAACCATTTAGGAAAAATCTCAAAGTTGCAATGCCCCATGTTGTTCATAAAATCAATGTAAAATATATAACCAATAAATGCTACCAAAGAGGCTCTTCCAATGATTATCAGACCTGATATCGGTATTAAAAATAACATGAAATATGCCATGACTTCAGCGAATGGATGAATTACAGCTGCCAAAATTAATAATTGTTCAGATTTTATTTATGGTTTTAATAATAATAACAATAATAATAAAATTTCCATTTGGTACTCACAAGTAATGGGTTGAGTGACAATAGAAGAATGGTGATGAGAGTGATAGCGAGAATAGAGGAAGTGATGATGCAATGCTCTGTGTAACCAGTAGTAAAGGAATTCTACAGGGCCAGCATGAAGCAAAATTATTATAACTACACTATCTGTTCTCCACAATGGAAATTTAGAAGCCCCTGTAATTGCCTTGTTCAGAATGTAAGATAGTATTCCTTGGAGTATGATCTGATCGTCCCTGCCAATTAACAATTTGAATTTATACATGGTTACGTCCTCAAAGCCAAAACTCATATTGGTTTCTGTTACATATAATATATATCAGTTAAACTGACCAGTTGCTTTCTCTTTCGAGTTGCTCAAATTCTATGTCTTTATCAACAATCCTTTTCCTGCCTTTGGCAGTTAAATAACGAGAAAAAGAAATCCAAATCTGATTATGCAAAAACCTCAAAATTAAAACTGGGAATATAATAAAGTTGAAAAGGTCTCTCTCTTTTTCCTCTTTTACTGTGAATGAGTATATGCTTTGAGCTATCCATGGACCCAGAATCAAGTACTGCAACAAAGGCATATACGAACTTTTAATCAGAAAACGATTTGAAAAAATTTTGAGTTTTAACTATGAAATGGAGAAATTAGTGTACCTTGAAGCTGCCAAGAGACCTCCATGGCCACTCAGTGAGGATTCCTGGTTTCGAAGCCATATATGCTTTATTTTTCTCTTGCATTCCACACTTTCAGTCCATGCAAAAAGCTTGAGTTTGCATGATTATTTATATGCACAAAATTGCCCATCCTATTTCACATTAAAGTCTCAACCATCAACCAACATCTTACTACCCTGACAACTCATACATATGTACTGCATTTCTTATAGGAACAGGAGGCCACACCTAATAAATTCTCTTACATTTAAAATGAAAATTTAGGGACTCTACTAATTAATAATCATCTCTGAATATTAATTGAAAAATAATAATTGGGTCCCTAAATTTTGGCCTGATTAATATTTCAGGACCTCAATTTTCAAAAACCAACTTTGAAGTCCCTAACATTTAGTTCGTTAATAAAAAAATCCTTCTGTACAAAATCAAAAGCTTTTTCCATCATATGGTTATGGAATTCCAAAAATGCCTTCACTTTAAAAAAGAAGCTTTAATGTTGAACTTAGAACCTTTAGGCATCCACCAAAAAGGTCATTTGCTTCTCAACCAAACATGTCTTTTTTCTCCCTATTTCAACAATTGAATCATAACCGTACAACAACAATTTTTTAAGTGGTGGTGCTTGTGGCGGCAACAATAGCAGTCACTACTTGTATTCGAAGAAGCTAAAAAAGACTGAATTCCAAAAAGAGAACCAAGAGTTGCAGAACTAGAGACGAATTTGAAAGAACAGAGTGATTTTTAAGTGAGGGCATTTTCGGAATTCCACACCCATTAGATGGAAAAAGTTGTTAATTTTGGACAGAATGACTTTTCTATTAACGGAACTACATGTTAGGGATCTAGAAGTTAATTTTTAGGAACTGGAGTCCTGAAGCGTTAATTACGTCAAAACTTAGGAACCCAATTATTACTTTTCCATATTAATTTTTTTTGTAATGTTTTAGAAACAAATGTCTCTAAGATATATTAAAACTTCAACTCTCAATCAACAAGGATTGATTTGAGTGCAATGGATTAAGGTTCTTTTAAGTAAGAAATCAAATGTTCGATATCGATCCTTATGAATAAAAAAATTCTAAACTTTTGTACGTTGAAAATATGCACTAAATTAGTAAAAAATTAATGTTTTCTATTCCTTATTTACTTTTGCTGCATTTTATATTTTCTACTTATTATTAGTTTGCATTTTGTCATTTCATTTTTGCATCTTTGCATAAGTTCTTGAAATTTCGGCTAGAACTGATTAATGTATTTTGTATACTGCATAATATGGAATGCAAAAGATTCTATAGACAATCTTTTTATAATTCAAATGTCTTTTACAAGTAGTTTTAAAGCTTGACTACCGATCGTCATCAAATCATTTTCAGGTTAAAGTATCATTGCAAGTTAGCAAAAATTAAAAATAAATATATATTTGTTTCTCTAAATCACTTCATTAAAAAATCTACGGCAAATTTTAAAATCTACAGACAATTTTAGAATCAATACCAACCTAGAATCACCAATTCATATGAGGACTCTGAATTGATTCAAGATATAAAAAGTGTTAAATTGAAAATATAGCAGAAAGTATCGAATTGGAATCAGGATTTGAATCAACAACCTTTTAGTCGTCCGAAAACCTTAAAGACCAAATTCAGTTTGAATTCAAAGTTCAAAAGTCTTTGGATCAGTTAGGCCTGTGCATAATAGACGTGACGCATGTCTAACTGCCACGTTATGGGTTACTTTAAATCTAAAAGCAAATGAGGAGAAACATTTTCTAAAGGATTCAAATCGTTGGATAGTTCTGCCAGGAGCTAGAATTAGAGTTGAAGGGGAAAATTTTAGTAAATTTAGTATTTAAAGAGTAAAATAAAAAATTTTCATATTTTATGGGGCAATTTATTAAAAAAAATTTTGGTTAGGGGGCGGGGGCGGGGGCCACCCCTGGTTGCCCCTCTCTCCGTCTAGGGTTCTGCCATTTTGAAGCCATGAAAGCTATGTACTACTGGTATTTCAGTATAACAAATATTTGGTAGTATAACGAATATTTTTTATTCGCCTAAAGCATAAAATATGCTCTCAATTTAAAGATTTTATTTTTGTGGCATTCAGAATTTTTGAGAGATTTACGGGGACCATTTGTGTTCCTTCCATTTATAGTCATAGTTATTTCCTTGGGCTATATTTGGTTGGATGTAATGTAATGTAATGTAATCAAAAATATAATACAATGAAAAATATATTGTAATGAATGTAATTAACATTACATTTACCATATTTGATCATGTAATTAAAAAAATTTATGGATTGTAATCATCATTCCATGTTATATGTATTTGTAAATATATAATGCAATTAGCACTACTATACCCTATTATTTTAGAACATTATAAATATTTAATGTAGTTATGAATTTGAAATATAAATACCCTGCTATTTTGAAAATTTGTTCCATGTAATTAGTTGCGTTGACTATAGGAAGTAACCCGACTGAAATTTTTCCGATTTTAAAACCGTTAAGGAATTGGAACCAGTACCGAAACCGTCAATTTTTGATTCGGTTTCAAAACCGTGGCCACCCCTACTTTGTACCCTTCTTATTTATGCGCCTGCATTAATTGATAGCTCCCGTTTTATTGCCTCCACTCACTAGTTAATTTCTTACCTACTTTGTACCATTCATAATTATGCGCCTTCATTAATCGATAGATTCCGTTTCATTATCACCACTCACTAATTAGTTTCTTACAGGTTTTAAACAGACGCTAAAGTTGATAAAAAAATAATAATAAATTCACAAAATTAAAAATATTGTTCAAAATTAAATCAAATGCCAAAGTCAGAGCTTTATTTAGTCGTTAGTCCTTTTGATGCAATGATATTAGGTGTCCTTACGGCGCTTAAGTGACAATATATAGAAGCTACTAATGACCACATCCGAGTTCACTTTCTAGTGAAATCTAGATGGAGGTCAAAATTGAAAAAGAGAATAAATTCAGTGACACGGTTGGTCTATAAATTGAAAATTTAATTACTAATGTCTTCTTTCAACCAAACATTTGAAATCACTTTTAAGTAATTTTACCAAATATTTAATTACTTTAAATTGGCTCATAACATTAAAAATATATTTTACATCAAATTTATTAATTTCTCAAGGAAAAATATATGCGATGAGTAAATTAATTTATAGAGCGCACTCCAAACTGATTTTTATACAATATTTTATGATTTCTCATTCATCAAAATGATCTCAATAAATTTGTTACCCAAAAAAAAAAAAAAAAAAAAAAATATTTAAATCAAATTTATGAAATAAATTAAAATTATATATATACTATATCCAGGTATATACTAAATATCGTAAGAACTATAATATCTTTAAGGATTTTAATTTTGTTTATTTAAAATAAAATAATTTAATTTTGATTGGTTATATTAATTTTTTTGTTGTTAGATGATAAAACAATTAATATACCCGCGTTTCATTGCGGGCTTTCTATTATATTTTCTTATTCATTTTGGAAAGTTATTTTTTTATAAATATATATTTTAAGTGAAATTTAATTTTTTCTTAGCCATAAAATAATTTATGTTGCCACAAAATAGGTCTCGCCTGTTTAGTGGACATTGGCGAACCCGGTTCTTGACGGTTTTGTTGTTGAATTTGATTTCAATTGATTCTTGAATCGGTTTTATAGTTTTGATTAAATACATTTTTTAAGTTTGAATTTTCAATTTTGATTTTCAATTTTGATTTTCTTGATTGGGTTTTTGTCTTTTTTCCTTTAATTTGAATCACAATTTATCCGTGGACATGATTCTTTTGGATCCGATCAATCAAAACTACAAGAATTTTTAATATCCACAATTTTAATTTGAATTTTAATTAATTTCTATTGAAAATACAATTTGGTTATTGTGTTGTATAATTCATAATGGAACAATTAATGTAGATATGCACTAACCATCTGCATCATGTGTATCTAGTATTTTCTAGTTACTCCTTTATCTGCTCCCAAATTAAATAACATAACATTAAAAAAATTAGCAAATGAAAAATCTCCTGTGCCGATTGATTTGCAGATTTTCTCTTTTTTTTTTCCTTGAATTTTTTTCTTCTGAAAAAAAAATACTTGAATTTTTTTATTTTTGTCTTTTTCATGATAAATTGTTTAAGGCTGCACATTACCTCCAGCATCCGTCTTTAGATTATAACTGGTTCTTCTCTTTATTTAGATTTCAAGTATTTTCGGGGAAACACACAAGAAAGGTGAAGATACTTTAAGAGCTCTAATTTCTTGTGAGACTCAGAATCGGAAGCTTCTTGCTCTAACTGGAGCTGGGAGGAAAGTGTAAAATAAGAAAAATTAATAATCCCTCCGTTCTCTCTATAGAAAGATAACTGAAATTTGCACAGGGGATTTAAAATAGGCAGATTAAACTGAATGGTTTTCTCAAATTATATCTAATTTTTATCCCAAACAGCATTCAAGTGGGGCACTTTATTTGATACATAGACAACTCATGCGTTGTTTAGACTTTCAAAGCAGCATTTAATTACAGGATGCAACCGAAAATAGGAGGGGATTGGAGCCGAAATTGGGGAGGAATTTAGCTAATGTCGTTAATTAATCTATTTGTCAAAAACTTTCCCAAAATTAAAAAGCCAAACGTTTGAAATTGTAAATTTTACCCTCGTTTTCTAAAGTCTTGGGCGAGTTCCATTCCTATGCGCGTAAATATGAGCGAAAATGTGGAGTCAAAAATAGTTTTGCATATTCTACTTCTCCTCAACTTCTATAATATACACTTAATATATTTGGAACAGAACATGAACATGTAATTGCAATTTATAAGCTTTTTCAAAACTAAGGGCAACAAAAAGAGGAACAGTTATTTCTTGGCATCATGAATAATCTATTTTCATTTGATCTTAATGAAGTCCAACAAAATTCGCTTCACACGTTCTCACGATATGCACACCAATCCATCTACCAAATTTGGACTCCACCTAATGCGAAGAAAGCCATTGTGGTGGTTCCTAAAATGAGTCATACCGAAAAATTTTGTGCAAGCAATTGAGAAAAGAAGAAGAAACCAAAAAGAAAAATATACCAGATCATTTGTAAAGATTTTGTAAGCACCATGTTTGTTTTCCTAATTGCCAACAAGTGGTAAAACCTTAAATACGGCACAGTTATGGGAAAAATCTGCGGTCTACATTTAGCATATCCTTCGAAGTGAGTTTACAGAATTTGCGAAATGCCAAGATCCATCTAGAGAATTAATATTTCTTGCATGAAAAGGTCATGGAACAAGGGAAGAAAAAGAGTTTCAAATCCCAGCACCATAGAAACAGAAATCCCACTAAGACGTCCCATTACACTTCGTTCTCTAGCGCATGAAAACTAGGATATCTGTTTCGTTGTGTCCACAAAAGATGATTAAAAAGGGGGTATTCAGACCTCATTCTAATGCCATTAAGGCCCCACTCCTCAAAGATTTGAAAACAAAACAACAAGAATTCAGTTCTGTCTTCTCAAATGATTGATCAAAGGTACATTAAATAGTCAACCTTATTTTCAAAACCCATGCATGACATAATTCACATCATGAAACGTGTTTCTATTATGTGCAAAGAAATACAGAATTTTTTATCTAGCAAAAATAAAAGAAGAGCTTTGAGAAAATGTAAAAGCCCAAGGAAGGTTTATACCCAAAATAATGTTCTACCGCAGTGCACGCTCTAAGAAGTTGATGAAAACTCCAATGTGTGGTTTTGATGCCAAGGTTGGTATTTGGCCATTTTTTATAGCGAACTAACCAAAAAGGAGATAGCAAGAACCGTTCGGACTGGTATAATGAAACAAAACCCATACTGTCAATAACAAAAAGATGTCATTCGTGATGTTTTCATTCATTAAACTTTTGCCTTCTATCAAAGAAAAATGGGCCACATATGGATGGGTCCTCAAACCATAATATTCGTACAACAGGACAATGCTAAGCCACATATAGAAGTTAGGCGAGTCCAATGCATAAGTTGCAACTGAAGCTAGGATTAGACATTCATTTACTGTGCTAACCTCCAAAACAGTCCAGATTTAAAATTTTGGACCTTGGTTTTTCTCAGAGCAATTAACTCAATTCAACATAGGAGAAGGCTCCAAGTACTTATTGAATCAACTTGTTGATGCCAATTTTTAAAAGCCTATGATGTTTTCCCTGCTTCTTCAATGAAATAAGGTTTTTTTTTGACTCTAACAGACTTGTATGGTTGATATCATGAAAATAATGGTGGAATCCATTATAAAATAAAGCAACGGCAAAGATAGTTTGTTATGGACTGAGATCTCCCAACAATAATTACAAACGAGCAACAAATTGTTAAGGAGGCAACCATTAGTGTGAATCATCCGATTGCAGGCATTTTTAAATTTCAACTCAGTTATTATATACAAATTCGCAGTATTTTGTTAATTATATATGCATATTTCTTATGGATTGAGCACAATGTTGCTTTTTGAGCTCAATTTATGGATGTTAATTTCTTTGTTTCCACATAGCTGTGTTCAATTATAAGACTTAACTTAAAATCTGTTGTATTAGTTATTTATTGTGCTTACAAGTTTATGTTATATTCATACGCATTTCGGACCAATTAAGCCCAATTCCAATGTCATATGCATTAAACTTGAATTTATAGTATAAATCAGTTTAATGCGGGGGTATAATTTTTTATATATAAACGCCCATATGCTGTTAATTTTCAATTAATCGCCAAAGTTTTAAGCGAGTACAATTTTTCATATTTAGCAGCTCATATGCTATCTTTTTTCTACTTAATCATATAGTTTAATTTCACAGCACAATTTTATATTTAACACCCATATACTTACCAATGCATTAACATTCTTTTTTTAAAAAATTCATATGCAAAGTAACCAAAATGTGCAAGTTATGTATCCTTACTCGTAGGAAAGCCATAATAAAGCGGAACATATGAAAATATCGTGTAATAGCAAAATACATCCCAAACTATAAGTAACCATAATCATTCCAAGGCATAAACATAAATTTTCACTGTAACAATAAAGATAAGTTTCTTTAAAAGACTAATAGATTTAAGCAAAACAAACAACCATGCCTACCATATCTTCACCATCAGATGTGGTTTTTCATCTTCTTCATAATGTCAGCAAAGTGTCTCTTCCACAACCTCGCTTGCTTTAAGCGTCTCATCCCACAAATCTTCAAACCTATTTGCTACAAATAGGATCTGCTGTGTCTGGTTGGGGTCTCATCACTGTCGAAACTTCTCTTTTCTTCACCATTATCCTTCAATACGGGCACCGCTCATCAAACATCCATTTCAGCAACTTTTGCTTTTCTTTTCATTTTGTTTTTTGCACAGACATCTTCAGTTTTGTCGTGCACCATCTCTATTTCTCGCAACCCTGCTTTTCCAGAAACTGGTCTCTATTTTCCCTTGCTTTGTGCTCATGTAAGTGGTGTGTCGGAATTCTCAGTGAACTGGACCCATGGATTACACAGTATTCTTCAGTGTCACCAGCAAATTGCCTTAAAGTTCTTCAATATGTGGTGCATTTTTATCAACCTTTCCATCAAAGCATGCATCATTAGAAATTCATTATCTTATTCTTTTTCAAAACCTCTTCGTCAGCATTTGTAGAGACCCTTAGTGCCCTTCTTGGAACATGAAGGTTGCTTCACAGTGCAAGTTTTCATTCCTTGCTACCCCAGTCATCACATCATTTAGTTGCATATATTGAGAAGCGTCCATTCTCTATATTTTTTGTTTCTCACTATGTGTTACAAGAAAACTCAAGTAGCTTGCATTTATTCTTCTCTATGTGCTTTATGTGGCTCTTCCCTTCCCTAGAACAAATCAACACCAATTTGCATTATGCACTTAAGAAATCCAATCTTGCATAAGGCAAGTGAATGCAATTTTTTTCCTACTTCATTTATTACTTACTCTGAGCTCATAATTCTATTTGTTAGTCAAAATCTTTCATTATTTTTTTATTAACTATAGCAGAATTTAAATAATATTATTTTTAATAATCTTCTAAACATAATTTTTAATTTGATTGGTGATTGAATCAAACTAGGAAATATATTATAATTAGTAAAAAGCCATTTTCACAAGAAAGTAGTTATTTTTATTATAATAAATATATTTTTAATTGGTTTAAATTAAAAATATAGTATTATCATAAAGAATATTTTGTAATATCCTCAATTTTGTAGTTCTTTCTATTTTAGCTTTTTCGATGAATTCGGTTTCCCGAATAAAAGGGAAAACTTTAAAAATAAATGGGAAACACTATAGATTGAGAATATTTAATATAATTAAATGAAAACATTAATTGATCTTACAAATCCATGTGAAAGCTTAAAGGAAATCAAAAAAATGAGGTTGAAAGATGAAATGACTTCTCAGTTAAAGCACGAGTTTTACACTGAAAAGCCTGAGAGAAAAAACGGTAATTTCCGTTACCGAGTTTTACAAGTGGAGTTTTCCAGTTTTAGAATATTAAATACACTGGGTTGAATACCTATAGGATAAATTAAAGTGATTAAAAAGATTAGAGTGCCAAAAGGGATGAAGGGAAAACAAAAGGAGGATTATAGTGCAATTTGCAATTAGAAGGACATGGAAGAATTTTTAATAAAGGTTTATTATATAATTTTTATGAAGAAGTGAAGAGAGAAGCACGACACTTACCACCCATTTTGCAGTTTCAGGTCGTTCAAGAAGAGAGGGAGGAGGGTTTTGAGTTCAAAACCAAGGCAAAAAGGAAGGTGAAAAAATCAAAGATTTTCAAGTAATTCTTAAGAAAAAGGTTAGTTATTTTCACTTCCTCCTTACATTTCTATGGATTACTTTTTGAAATGGAATTCCATGAACTTTGAAGTTGAGGTGCTTGTATGTGTAAATCTGATTTGGTGAAGATGAAGTGATGAGAAGTGGGATTTTAAGGTGATTTAAGATGATTGAAAGTATTATGCATTGAATTCAAAGTTCTAAGTTTGCATAAGTCACCAAGATGGATGATTTTTGAGCTTGGTTTTGATATTCTATGAACTATGGACTCTGCTATATCTTATATTATGATGTATTTCAGTAAAGAGAGTTTGGATTGCATGAATTTGTCGAAGTGAGTGAGAATGCTTAAATAAAACTTATCATTGTTGGACATGTTACAGTTATGCTGCCTGAAATTCAGGCATTCTGTTAATTGACCTAATTTTGACTAAGCAAATGAACTCCAAAAATTTAAAAGAAATTTGATATGAAGACTAGGCTGAGATGTGGTAGTCGTGTTTAAACTTAAAGGCCGTTGGAGATAAAAGGAAAGAGTTTATAAGTTAAATCAATGCAGGGCTGCTCCAGCATGAGAAAAACTGAACTTCAGATTCCTAAATATGTCTCAATTAAGAATGCAAAATGAGCTGTTAAAAATTATTTTGAAATTTTCCAGAACAAGTACCCTAAGATGTTTGGAACATGCTGTCAAAATTTCAGGGCAATTGAATATGGGGAATTCAAAGATATAGTCAACGCCAATTGCCGAGCTACTCAAATGGCTGAAATTCTGCCCATTGTCATTAAACCTTGAACGAAATTTAGGCATGCTATTCACTTCTATTGGTTCATTGTTAGTATTTTGTGTCTAGGATGTGGTATAAGTGTTGGATAGAAGTGTGTTCATGCTTAAACTCAGATTCATATAACACTTGGGACAAGTATTAGTGAAAATGAAAAAAAAGCATGAGATACATTCTGAATGCTTAATTTAGCATTCTTATAGAAGTGGCATGTGTGTACATTGTGTAGTATTGATCTTAATGGAGTATATAATATCATGCTACCCCCAAAAAAAGGGCTTTGGGGCTGAGAGAAAGGGAATTGAGGAGAGTGATTAACTAGAGGAAAAAGGGCTAGGGAGCCATCTAGTTCAGGTTAGGTATATTATTTCCTTTCCTACTTTTATTTAACAAAAATGTGAAATTCGATTTTGGCAAAAATATTTTTCATGGATGTTGCTTTTATAAGTATAATTATTATTCATAAGTTTTTAAGAGGAAAAAGATTAGTTGGAAAGCATACGACCGAATGATATTGTAAATGAATTTATGATTTCTTATACCTTGAAAGAGGAGGATGTTGGCCAATGATACCCTGTTAGTATCGAGGGTGGCCGTGATTGAAGTAGCCAGTGTGTTGAAATGAAATGTTGTCCATTTGTGATTTTGATAAGTAACAAAATGGAATGTTTTAAAAGTCTTACCAGGCTGATATAGGATATGGTTATTACCCCGAATCAATTTTCATTTGTTGAAGTGATATTACGATCGATGGAACATTGGATACATCACTAGAATGATATATGATTGATATGAAAATTCTCCTTCCCATGTTGAGGCTGTAGATTGCTCCCTCTTCTGTTTGAAATCATAGCACAAGATTGAGGTTGGAGATAGCAGGTCTAGATGTGCACATAGACACTGTGGCCCTCAGAATTGACTCTATAAAAGCTGGTAGGACTATATTATGAATTGATGATTAAATGATTGATATTTTGTTCTTATTTCTTTACCATGGATGACTTTAGAATTGTCATTCCTTTATTATTTTTATTATAGTACACCACTAAGCCATATGCTTAGCGAGTGCTTTGTTTACTTATCGCAGGTAAAGGAAAGGAAAAAAGAACCAAGAGAGGCATCATTTTTATATTGAGTTACGATAGTATGCTATCTGATGTAGCTTATTGTATATTTGACTTCTTTTTGGAATTGATGTATGATGTTATTAAAACATTAACAGATCAATTTATGTATATTTTGAGCAGGATTTCATGTAAAAATTATTGATTTGTATTTTGGAATTGAAAAAATTTTATTAGTCTATTAAAGTAAATTTAATGTTCTATTAATTGTAATTCTTAAAGATTTGAACAGGGACCTCCCAATTATGTTAATTTTAAAATTTCATTTTGCCCCCCCCCATGGGGGAAAAAAAAAAAAAAAACTTTTATTTGGGGTTTAAGCTCTCT
>NW_023590827.1:415246-446770 GCF_014843425.1 Jatropha curcas
CAAAAAAAAAAGAAAAGGAAAAAAAAAAAAGAAAGAAATAAATTATCAAACGGCCACACCCACTCAAATACTACAGGTAATCATTGGGCCCACATCCTCCCTCTTTCAAGGTTAAATAAGAATCATGAAAAATTCATTTACAAATAAATCATTCGGTTCCGGTATGCTTTCAAATAATCTTTTTCCTCTTTAAAAAACTTAATGAATAAAAATTTAAATAATTCATAAAAAGCAAATCCATTGAATAATATTTTTGCAAAATCAATTTCAATTTTGTTTAAAATAAAAGTAGGAAAGGAAAATAATATAACAGCTAACCTGTAACTAGATGGCCTTCCCCTAAGCCCTTTTCCTCTAGTAATCACCCTCTCCTCAAAGTCCCCTTTCCTCTCAGCAGCTGTAGGCAAATGATATTTAAATACTCACATTAAGATCAGTACTACACGAATGTACACACAATGCAGCTTCTATAAAGAATGTAAATTAAGGCATTAGAAATTGTAGTCTCATCATGGGCCTTTTTCTTTTCATTTTTTCAACTATTACTTGTCCCAAGTGTTATATGAATCTGAGTTTAAGCATGAAAACACTTCATATCAACACTTACCACATCCTAACCACAAAATACTAAACTAATGAAAAACAATAGAAGTGGAAATAGCATGCTAAATTTCGTTCAGGTTTATGAAAATGCAGAAATTTTCAGCATTTGAGTAGCTGGCATTGCCGTTGAACTATAAATCTTGATTCCCCAATATTCAATTGCCCTGAAATTTCGACAGCATGGTTCCAAACATCTTAAGGGTACTGTTCTAGAAAAATTTTCGATATTTTTAAAAGCTCATTTGCATTCTTAATGACCATAATTATAGAATCTGAAGTTCCGAGTTTTTTCTCATGCTGAAGAGCCTGCGATTGATTTACTTATAACTCCATTTCCCTTTTATCCAACGGCCTTGTAAAATTTTAACACGAACCTACCCACATCCAGCCTATCTCCATATCAAAATTCATAAAAATTTTGGAGTTCAATTTGCTAGTCAAATAGGTCAATTACAGAAGCTTGAATTTCAGGCAGGCATAAATGTTAAATTCAACAATGAAATAAGTTTAATTTAAGCATTCTCAAACTCACCTTCCCAGCACAAATTCATGCAATCCAACTCTTCTATTACTGAAATAACATCATAATATAAGATATAGCAGAGTCCAATAGTTCAAGAAAATACTCAAAACAAACTCCAAAAACATCCATCTTGGGTGGACTTATGCCAACTTAAGACTTTGAAATTCCATGCATAAGCTACTTTCAATCATCTTAAATCAACCTTAAATCACTTTCTCATCACTCATCTTTCACCAATCAAGATTACACAAACAAGCCACCTCACTTCAAAGTTCCATGGAATTCAAAAATAAATCCATAGAAATGAAGGAGGGAAGTGAAAAATAACTAACCTTTTCTTAAGAATTAACTTGAAAATTCTTTGATTTCACCCTTCTTGTTTGGCTTGGTTTTGACCCTCAAAACCGCTCCTCCTCCTCTTCTTGAACGCCTTGGAACTGCAAATGGGTTGGTAAGTGTCGTGCTTCTCTTCACTTCTTCATAAAAATTATATAATAAATCCTTTATTAAAAATTCCTTCCATGTCCTTTAATTTGCAATGCACTATAATCCTCATTTGGTTTTTCCCTTCATCCCTTTTGGGCACTCCTAATCTTTTTTAATCACTTTACTTTAGTCTATTAGTATAAACCAAGTTGTATTTAAATATTCTAAACTCGCACTTTGGTAAAAATCGTACGGAAATTACGCGTTTTTTTCAGGCTTATTCAAGGTAAACTCGTGCTTTAAACTGAGAAGTCAATTCATCTTTCAACTCCAGTTTTTGATTTCCTTTAAGCTTTCAACCATGGATTTGTAAAGATCAAAATTAATGTTTTCAATTTAATTAATATTAATATCCTCATCTATAGTGTTTCCCATTATTTTAAAGTTTTTCCTTGTATTTGGCAATAACCGAATTCATCGAAAAAGCTAAAATAGAAAGAACTACAAAATTGAGATATTACAAAATATTCTTTATGATATATAATTTTTTTTTTAATTTACCAATTAAAAAATATATTTATTATAATAAAATAACTAATTTCTTGTGAAATGGCTTTTACTATTATAATATATTCTAGTTTGCTTCATAACCACTCAAATAAAAAATTATATAAGAAATTCTTAAAAAATAATATTATTTATTCTGCTATAGTATAAAAAAAAATAATGAAAGATTTGACTAACAAAATACGAATAATGAGCTCAGAGAAGTATAAGAGTAGGAAAAAAAATTGCATTCACTTGCCTTATGCAAGATTGATTTCTAAAGTGGCATAATGAAAATTGGTTGTTGATTTGTCCTAGGGAAAAGGGAGACGAAACATAGAGGCACATATGAGAAGATAAATGCAGAGCTACTTGAGTTCTTGTAACACAATAGTGAGAAAAAAAAATAGAGAAATGGAACGCTTCTCAAATATATGCAACCTAATGATGTGATGGACTGGGGTAGCAAGGATGAAAATTGCCACTGTGAAGCAACCTTCCAATGTTCCAAGAAGGGCACTAAGGGTCTCTACAAATGCTGACGAAGAGTTTTGAAAGAAGTAAAGATAATGAATTCTATGAATGCATGGCTTTGATGGAAAGGTTGATAAAAAATGCACACATATTGAAGAACTTAATGGCATTTGCTGGTAACACTGAGAAATACTGTGTAATTCCATGGGGCCAGTTCACTGAGATTCCAGACACACCATTACATGAAGCACAACAATGGAAAATAGAGACCAGATTCTGGAAAGCAGGGTGAGAGAAATAGAGATGTTGGCACGACAAAAACTGAAGATGTACTGCCTGCAGTCAAAATGAAAAGAACACAAAGTGCTGAAATGATGTTGAATGAGCGTGCCCGTAAATTGAGGATAATGGTGAAGAAAATGAATGAAGTTGACAGTGATGAGACCTCAACCAGACACACAGATCCATTGTAGCAAATAGGTTTTGAAGATTCTGTGGATAAGAGCTTAAGAGCAGCGAGGTTGTGGAGAGACACTTGCTGACATTATGAAGAGATAAAAACACATCTGATGGTGAAGATAATGTAGGGCATGGTTGTTTTTGGTTTTTGCCTTAAATCTATTAGTCTTTTAAAGAACTATCTTTAAATTATCTACAGTGAAAATATTATGTATGCACTTGGCATGATTAGTTAAACTTATAGTTTGGGATGTATTTGCTATTACACGAATATTTTTTAATATGTTCTCGCTTTATTATGGCTTCTACGAGTAAGGATACATAACTTTGCAGACATATTGGTTAATTAGCAATATGAATTTTTTAAAAAAAGATGTTATGATTGGTAAGTATATTGGGTGTTAAATATAAAAAATTGTGCTTGTATTAAACTATATGATTAGTAGAAAAAAGATAGCATATGGAAGCTCTAAATATGAAAAATTGTACTCGCATTACAATTTGCGATATTGAAAATTAAAGCATATGGGCGTTATAATATAAAATTATACCCGCATTAACTGAGTTATACTATAGAATTCAAGTTTTAATGCATTATGACATTGGAATTGGGCTTATTGTCCGAAATGCCGGTAATGATATAACATAAACTTGTAAAGCAAAATTAAATTTAACTATAACACATTTTAGTTAAAGGTCATTATAATTGAACAAGCTATGTGGAACAAAAGAAATTACATTCAAAATTGAGCTCAAAAAAAGCAAACCACTTGTGCTCATCCATAGAAATGATGCATATATAAATTAACAAAATACTGCGCATTGTATATAATTAACTGAGTTGAATTTAAAAATGCCTGCAATCGATGATTCCCACATAAATGTTGCCTTCTCTAACAAATTTGTTGGGCTCGTTTGTAATTATTAGTTGGGAGATTCTCAGTCCATACAAACTATCCCTTTGCCGTGTGCGTTTATTTTATAATGGTTCCCACCATTATATTTCAATGATATCAACCATACAATCTGTAGAGTCCAAAAAAACCTTATATTCATTGAAGAAGCAGGGAAAACATCGATAGGCTGTTTAAAATTGCATCAACAAGTTGGATCATATAAGTACTTGGAGCCTCTCTATGCTGAATTGAGTTAATTGCCTGAGAAAACCAAGGTCCAAAATATTTAAATTGGACCTGTTTGGAGGTGGCACAGTTAAATGAATTGTCTAATCCTACTTCAGTTGCAACTTATGCAAATTGACCATCGCCTACTTCTTATATGTGGCTTAGCATGTGTCCTGTTGTACGAATATTATGGTTTGGACCATCCATATGTGGCCCATTTTTCTTTGATAGAAGGCAAAGTTTATGAATGAAAACATCACGAATGACATCTTTGTTATTGAACAGTATGGTTTTGTTTCCATTATACCAAGTCGAACGGTTCTTGCTATCTTTTTGGTTAGTTTCGCTATAAAAATGGCCTAAATACCAACCCTTGCCATCAAACAACACATTGGAGTTTTCCTCAACTCTAGAGCGTGCAACCTGCAGGTAGAAACATTATTTTGGGTATAAACCTCTTTGCTTTTACATTTTCTCAAAGGCTCTTTTCTCTTTATTTTTTGCTAAGATAAAAATTCTGTATTTCTTTTGCAACATGATAGAACACGTTTCATGAATGTGAATTATGTCATGCATGGTTTTTGAATAAAAGGTTGACTAATTTAATGTACCTTGATCAATCATTGAGAGACGAACTGCATTCTTGTTGTTTGTTTTCATCTTTGAGGAGTGGCCCTTATGGCAATTAGAATGAGGTCCTGACATACCCACCTTTTTATCATTTTGTGGACACACGAAGACAGATATGGCCTAGTTCATGCGCTAGAGAACGAATGTAATGGGACGTCTTAGTGGGATTTCTGTTATCCTAATGTGCCTGGGATTTGAAACTCTTTTTTTCCTTCCCTTGTTCATGGAGACATTCATGCAGAAATATTATTCTCTAGATGGATCTTGGCATTTTTCGCAAAAATTTTGTAAATCACTTCGAAGATAATGCTAAATGTGACCGGAGATTTTTCATAACTGTGCCGTATTGTAGGTTACCTTGTTGCAACTTAGGAAACAACAGTTGCTTACAAAATTCTATACATGAGTCTGGTAAATAATTTTTCTTTTTTGTTTCTTTCTTTCTCCATTGCTTGCACAAAATTTCGGTATGACTCATTCAGGAACCACCACAAAGCTTTCTTCTGCATTAGGTAAGGAGTTAAATTTGGCAGAGTGGAATTGGTGTGCATATCGTGAGAGACGTGTGAGCGAATTTGTTGGAACTTTCATTAAGGATCAATGAAAATAGTTATTCATGATGCAAGAGAAATACTGTTCCCCTCTTTTTTGTTGCCCCTTAGTTTTTGAAAAGCTTATAATATGCAATTACAGTGTTCATGGTTCTGTTCCAAATATAATAAGTGTATTTATAGGAAGTTGAGGAGAACAAGTAAGAATTATTCAAAAATTTTTGACTCCCACATTTTCGTCATATTTTACGCGCATAGGATGGAACTCGCCCAAGACTTAGAAAACGAGGGAAATTTAAAATTTCAACGTTGGCTTTTTAATTTGGAAAGTTTGAAAATTTGAGATAATTAACGACATTAGCTAACAATTCCGCCCTCCAATTTCCGGCTCAATCCACTCTATTTTTCCGGTTGGCAATCCTGTTTAATTGTGCTTTGAAAGTCTAACGCATGAGTTGTCCTATCTATCAAATAAAGTGCCCACTTGGATGCTGTTTAGGATAAAAATAGAATAATAATTTGAGAAAAACCATGTCAGTTTAACCGCCATTTAGATCCGTGCAAATTCCCAGTTATCTTTATATAGGCAGAGAAAGGAGGGATTATTATTTTCTTAATTTTACCTTCTCCCCAGCTCAAGTAGAGCAAGAAGCTTCCGAATTCTGAAGTCTCCACAAGAAAAATTAGAGCTCTTAAAGTATCTTCACCTTTCTGTGTGTTCCCGCGAAAAAAATACTTGGAAATCTAAATAAAGAGAAGACCAGTTATAATTAAGACGGATTCTGGAGTAATTGCAGCTTAATAATATCAATGAGAAAAGAACAAAAAATAAAAAATTAAAACGTATTTTTCAGAAGAAAAAAATCAAGAAAAAAAAAAGAGAAAAATCTGCAAATCAAATCGCACAGGAAGGATTTTTCATTTGCAATTTTAAATGTTAATGTATTTAATTTGGGAAGCAGATAAAGGAGTTACTTAGAATACCCTAGATACAACATGATGCATCAGAAATGGTTAGTCATATCTACATTAAATTGTTTCCATTATGATTAAATAGCAACACAATAACCAAATTGTATTTCATAGAATTAAATTAAAATCAAATTAAAAAAAATGTGGAATATTTAAAAATTCTGAGTTTGATTAGATCGGAAATCAAAAGAATCATGTCACGGTATTAAATTGTGATTTCAAATTAAAGGAAAAAAAGACAAAAAACAATCAAGAAAATCAAATTGAAATCAAAATTGAAATTCAAAACATTAAAAATGTATTTATACAAAACTATATAACGCGATTCAAAATCAATGAATCAAATTCAAAACAAAACGTTCAAGACCGATTCAAATGTCCACTAAACAGGCGAGACCTATTTTGTGCAACAATAAATTATTTTATGCTAAGAAAAATTAATTTCAAACTTAAAATCTATAGTTTATAAAATAAACTTTCAAAATGAATAGAAAATATAATGAAAACCGCAATGAAACGCGGGTATTATTAACTTGTTTATATCTAAACAAGAAATTAATATAACCAATCAAAATTTAAATTAATTTATTTTTTAAATAAACAAAATTAAAATCCTTAAAAGATATTATATTCTACGATTATTTAGTATATACCTGATATAGTATATATATAATTTTTTAATTTATTTCATAAAATTTAGATTTAAATAGATTTTTTTTTTTTTTTTTTTTTTTGGGTAACAAATTTATTGAGATCATTTTGATGAATGAGAAATCATAAAATATTGTATAAAAATCAGTTTGGAGTGCGCTCTATAAATTAATTTACTCATCGCATATATTTTTCCTTGAGAAATTAATAAATTTGATGTAAAATATATTTTTAATGTTATGAGCCAATTTAAAGTAATTAAATATTTGGTAAAATTACTTAAAAGTGATTTCAAATGTTTGGTTGAAAGAAGACATTAGTAATTAAATTTTCAATTTATAGACCAACCGTGTCACTGAATTTATTCTCTTTTTCAATTTTGACCTCCATCTAGATTTCACTAGAAAGTGAACTCGGATGTGGTCATTAGTAGCTTCTATATATTGTCACTTAAGCGCCGTAAGGACACCTAATATCATTGCATCAAAAGGACTAACGACTAAATAAAGCTCTGACTTTGGCATTTGATTTAATTTTGAACAATATTTTTAATTTTGTGAATTTATTATTATTTTTTTATCAACTTTAGCGTCTGTTTAAAACCTGTAAGAAACTAATTAGTGAGTGGTGATAATGAAACGGAATCTATCGATTAATGAAGGCGCATAATTATGAATGGTACAAAGTAGGTAAGAAATTAACTAGTGAGTGGAGGCAATAAAACGGGAGCTATCAATTAATGCAGGCGCATAAATAAGAAGGGTACAAAGTAGGGGTGGCCACGGTTTTGAAACCGAATCAAAAATTGACGGTTTCGGTACTGGTTCCAATTCCTTAACGGTTTTAAAATCGGAAAAATTTCAGTCGGGTTACTTCCTATAGTCAACGCAACTAATTACATGGAACAAATTTTCAAAATAGCAGGGTATTTATATTTCAAATTCATAACTACATTAAATATTTATAATGTTCTAAAATAATAGGGTATAGTAGTGCTAATTGCATTATATATTTACAAATACATATAACATGGAATGATGATTACAATCCATAAATTTTTTTAATTACATGATCAAATATGGTAAATGTAATGTTAATTACATTCATTACAATATATTTTTCATTGTATTATATTTTTGATTACATTACATTACATTACATCCAACCAAATATAGCCCAAGGAAATAACTATGACTATAAATGGAAGGAACACAAATGGTCCCCGTAAATCTCTCAAAAATTCTGAATGCCACAAAAATAAAATCTTTAAATTGAGAGCATATTTTATGCTTTAGGCGAATAAAAAATATTCGTTATACTACCAAATATTTGTTATACTGAAATACCAGTAGTACATAGCTTTCATGGCTTCAAAATGGCAGAACCCTAGACGGAGAGAGGGGCAACCAGGGGTGGCCCCCGCCCCCGCCCCCTAACCAAAATTTTTTTTAATAAATTGCCCCATAAAATATGAAAATTTTTTATTTTACTCTTTAAATACTAAATTTACTAAAATTTTCCCCTTCAACTCTAATTCTAGCTCCTGGCAGAACTATCCAACGATTTGAATCCTTTAGAAAATGTTTCTCCTCATTTGCTTTTAGATTTAAAGTAACCCATAACGTGGCAGTTAGACATGCGTCACGTCTATTATGCACAGGCCTAACTGATCCAAAGACTTTTGAACTTTGAATTCAAACTGAATTTGGTCTTTAAGGTTTTCGGACGACTAAAAGGTTGTTGATTCAAATCCTGATTCCAATTCGATACTTTCTGCTATATTTTCAATTTAACACTTTTTATATCTTGAATCAATTCAGAGTCCTCATATGAATTGGTGATTCTAGGTTGGTATTGATTCTAAAATTGTCTGTAGATTTTAAAATTTGCCGTAGATTTTTTAATGAAGTGATTTAGAGAAACAAATATATATTTATTTTTAATTTTTGCTAACTTGCAATGATACTTTAACCTGAAAATGATTTGATGACGATCGGTAGTCAAGCTTTAAAACTACTTGTAAAAGACATTTGAATTATAAAAAGATTGTCTATAGAATCTTTTGCATTCCATATTATGCAGTATACAAAATACATTAATCAGTTCTAGCCGAAATTTCAAGAACTTATGCAAAGATGCAAAAATGAAATGACAAAATGCAAACTAATAATAAGTAGAAAATATAAAATGCAGCAAAAGTAAATAAGGAATAGAAAACATTAATTTTTTACTAATTTAGTGCATATTTTCAACGTACAAAAGTTTAGAATTTTTTTATTCATAAGGATCGATATCGAACATTTGATTTCTTACTTAAAAGAACCTTAATCCATTGCACTCAAATCAATCCTTGTTGATTGAGAGTTGAAGTTTTAATATATCTTAGAGACATTTGTTTCTAAAACATTACAAAAAAAATTAATATGGAAAAGTAATAATTGGGTTCCTAAGTTTTGACGTAATTAACGCTTCAGGACTCCAGTTCCTAAAAATTAACTTCTAGATCCCTAACATGTAGTTCCGTTAATAGAAAAGTCATTCTGTCCAAAATTAACAACTTTTTCCATCTAATGGGTGTGGAATTCCGAAAATGCCCTCACTTAAAAATCACTCTGTTCTTTCAAATTCGTCTCTAGTTCTGCAACTCTTGGTTCTCTTTTTGGAATTCAGTCTTTTTTAGCTTCTTCGAATACAAGTAGTGACTGCTATTGTTGCCGCCACAAGCACCACCACTTAAAAAATTGTTGTTGTACGGTTATGATTCAATTGTTGAAATAGGGAGAAAAAAGACATGTTTGGTTGAGAAGCAAATGACCTTTTTGGTGGATGCCTAAAGGTTCTAAGTTCAACATTAAAGCTTCTTTTTTAAAGTGAAGGCATTTTTGGAATTCCATAACCATATGATGGAAAAAGCTTTTGATTTTGTACAGAAGGATTTTTTTATTAACGAACTAAATGTTAGGGACTTCAAAGTTGGTTTTTGAAAATTGAGGTCCTGAAATATTAATCAGGCCAAAATTTAGGGACCCAATTATTATTTTTCAATTAATATTCAGAGATGATTATTAATTAGTAGAGTCCCTAAATTTTCATTTTAAATGTAAGAGAATTTATTAGGTGTGGCCTCCTGTTCCTATAAGAAATGCAGTACATATGTATGAGTTGTCAGGGTAGTAAGATGTTGGTTGATGGTTGAGACTTTAATGTGAAATAGGATGGGCAATTTTGTGCATATAAATAATCATGCAAACTCAAGCTTTTTGCATGGACTGAAAGTGTGGAATGCAAGAGAAAAATAAAGCATATATGGCTTCGAAACCAGGAATCCTCACTGAGTGGCCATGGAGGTCTCTTGGCAGCTTCAAGGTACACTAATTTCTCCATTTCATAGTTAAAACTCAAAATTTTTTCAAATCGTTTTCTGATTAAAAGTTCGTATATGCCTTTGTTGCAGTACTTGATTCTGGGTCCATGGATAGCTCAAAGCATATACTCATTCACAGTAAAAGAGGAAAAAGAGAGAGACCTTTTCAACTTTATTATATTCCCAGTTTTAATTTTGAGGTTTTTGCATAATCAGATTTGGATTTCTTTTTCTCGTTATTTAACTGCCAAAGGCAGGAAAAGGATTGTTGATAAAGACATAGAATTTGAGCAACTCGAAAGAGAAAGCAACTGGTCAGTTTAACTGATATATATTATATGTAACAGAAACCAATATGAGTTTTGGCTTTGAGGACGTAACCATGTATAAATTCAAATTGTTAATTGGCAGGGACGATCAGATCATACTCCAAGGAATACTATCTTACATTCTGAACAAGGCAATTACAGGGGCTTCTAAATTTCCATTGTGGAGAACAGATAGTGTAGTTATAATAATTTTGCTTCATGCTGGCCCTGTAGAATTCCTTTACTACTGGTTACACAGAGCATTGCATCATCACTTCCTCTATTCTCGCTATCACTCTCATCACCATTCTTCTATTGTCACTCAACCCATTACTTGTGAGTACCAAATGGAAATTTTATTATTATTGTTATTATTATTAAAACCATAAATAAAATCTGAACAATTATTAATTTTGGCAGCTGTAATTCATCCATTCGCTGAAGTCATGGCATATTTCATGTTATTTTTAATACCGATATCAGGTCTGATAATCATTGGAAGAGCCTCTTTGGTAGCATTTATTGGTTATATATTTTACATTGATTTTATGAACAACATGGGGCATTGCAACTTTGAGATTTTTCCTAAATGGTTCTTCTCCGTCTTTCCTCCTCTTAAATATCTTATCTACACACCCTCGTAAGTTTCTTTTCTTTTCTTTTCCTTTCTTTTCTCTCCTTTCCTTTCCTTTTAATTGGCAGTAACAGCCATTTTCTTTTTGTATGACAGTTTTCACTCTTTGCATCACACGAAATTCAGGACTAATTACTCCCTTTTCATGCCGTTTTACGACTACATCTACAGTACTATGGACAATTCTTCTGATGCTGTACTATAGGAAAATTTAGACTTTTCCTTTTGTATTGACAATCTTGGTATTAAATATGTGAAAGTTTCTATGAAATATAATATAATAAGTGCGTGGATGCATGTACTAGCTAGGTACATGGGTAGCCATTTATTACCTTTAAATTTTAATTATGTATCAAATTTTACGTTCTGAGTGTATGGAGTACCTTTAAAATTTGATATGAAGTTTTTTATCTCTTTGTATACCCACCAGTGCAAATCCATATTAAAGATACTAGTGAACATCCGACACGATTAGTTCCAGCAAAAAGAAAATTATTTTTGAGATTTGTACGTAATCAGATTTGAATTGCCTTTTCTCGTTATGTAATAACAAAAGAGAACAAAAAGATTGCTGATAGAGCCATTGAATTTGAGCAACTCGAAACAGAAAGCAACTGGTTAGTACTTAGTGCTGATAGTATATATTGTGATATTATTTATTTCATGTCAATAGTTGAATTATATGTTGCTTTCCTTTTGCTCCACAGCTTGCAACACATTGGTCAGTTCTGTAACTGTTATTTATGAAAAATTCTTTGAATCCTTAAGCGACGAAAATTTTTTGCTAAACATTTTCAAGTAAACTTATAAGAATCTTGTCAACAATTATTTTATGAGTAATTCTTCATCAATTAATTTGATTAGCAAGAGTTAAATGCTTACTGCAATAATTTTTGACAATTCCAGATTCTTTTATTTTTTGAATTTGGAAAAAAATTGGACTTATATACAGCCTTATTGTATCCGAATTTCATAAACCAAGTCGACTCTAACTGAACATTCCTATTTAACACAGCTTAAAATGCATATATTTGGCCATGTAATTTGCGATTATCCATGTAGCCTCAAACTTCGCGGGAGACCTATTATGATTCTGGATTTTTCACATTTCAGTAATAACTATGCCTCTCGTCGAAATGAATAAGTTCAATCGTTATGAATATGGACTTTTACATTTCATTTTGGCAAACAACATTGATACAGATCAAGGGAGCAAGATGAAGGATCCTCTAGCTATACCTGCCGGGCCAATCACAAGAGCTCGTACAACCAAGTTACGAGCAGCCTTGAATGCATTTGTTCAAGAACAAATCCATTGGAGCTTCAAGATCATAGTTATGCAAGATGTGAGATTGAACTTGGAGAAGCACCAAAGATTAATTTATAGAGCGCACTCCAAACTGATTTTTATACAATATTTTATGATTTCTCATTCATCAAAATGATCTCAATAAATTTGTTACCCAAAAAAAAAAAAAAAAAAAAAATTACCCCAAAAAAAAAAAAAAAAAAAAAAAAAAAAGGTTTAAAACTATAAAGTTAATGAGATTTTCCACCAATCTATGCCAACAAATATGACAGTTACTTTACAAAAATTGAGGGAAGTAATTATTCTACAGTCATGTGCACTTTGCAAAGACTCATCTAAGGCCTTTCTTGCTGAAACCTGGAAGTATGGGCTTCTTCAAACATGTTGCGTAAAGTTAGGTGAAAATCCATAATTGCGAGGCGCTTGAGCAGCCATGTAATTAGAACGTCACAGGGAGTTTGCGCAAACTTTCGGAAGCTGCATAACCTACAATTCCACATTTTTAAACACAAATTGAACTACCATAGCAATTCCAAACTCAAGAAAACCAAATTGATGCGAAAAAAAAAAAAAAGGGAAGTATACATTGAGCAACATCACAAAATTGATGAATTTGTATATTTTTCATACCAGACAAAACCCTTATTTCAGAAGTTAAACCATTCAAGACTCCCTACTCCATCACTCCACAAAGATCCACTTGTCATTACAGGATCACATGCTCTAGGCGTGCAAGAATGTTTCACAGCCCCAAACCATTATATAATCCTTACCCAATTTAGTTCAAAAAGTTTGCGCACTACTGTGAGGACAACTTTTCCAGGCTAATCAAACAAACTACCAGCTTTAAGGCCCAGTTGTGCGAAAGGATGAGCCAATACAGCCTCAAATTATAATTAAACATTCTAAACCAACATTAGCGTCTATCATTTCAAAGTTCTTCTTATCCAACTAGCTTTTGCTATCTGCATTGGCTATGAATCTAAATTTTACTAGCCCACCCCAATCTTTTCCCTCTCCTCTCGAGGCAGGGATACCCTGCATCTCTTTTTAGTTTACTTGGTCAATGTGTCATGCGCTCATGCCAGAATTTTTACTCACCATTGAAATGAGAAACAGAAAGAGGTAGGAAGGAGAAAAGACAGGTAGTTATGGACCTGATAGATCATGAGTCAGGAAAGCTATTTGTTGTTACTTCCTAAAAGATTTGACTAGAAGCCACTCAAATTGAAACTTAGCACTTTCCAAAACTTATCTTATTTCCATGATCAAAATAAAACCTCAACTAGGTTCAGTGGGAAATATCAAAATTGAAATGCAATTTTAAATTGTTTAACCTTTCATTCTAATCTGTAGCTTTCAGAGGAATTTTCAGATTTATCATATGACGCCCATTAAGCAGAACAAGATAAATCTTAAATTTTATTTCCAAGAAAATATCATATCATGCAAGAGTAAACAAGCCTAAGCTTCAAATTCAAAAGTCCTAAGAATAGCATATCAAACAAAAACAAAAAAGCACGAAAAGGATCCAAAAACAAACAAAGAATAGTTCCAGTATGAAGGGAGTGTCGCCTAAGGCATGTAGGGAGGAAGAGGAACAAAAACAAGGTAGACCAAAAGCATGAAACAGTACTCAAACCAGAAAGCACAAAAAATTCAATTATCAACACCAATAATCCTATATAAAAGCAAAAGAAACCATAAACACACCAGAAAAGTAGATAACCAAAAACTTGTGAATCCATCTTGATATAGTGAGGGCAATAGAGCAGCTGAACAAGCCTAAAATCGATGGTGCTTTTATGAAGGACCACGAAACTATATAGATTTGTATTAACCAGATTTTCATTGAAAATTCAAGCCCTAAGATTTTATGGCCTTGAACTCTATATGCATTAGGGCAAAGGGGGTGCAGATCCAAAAACTGCCCATACAGCCATTTTCGCTTGGACAGCTGAAAATCAATTCTGCTAACCTAACCTGAGACCAACGTAAACTGAATGAACCAATAAATTAACCCAAAACTGATCAAGGCCCCTCAATGAAAATCTAAGAAATTTGGGCAGGGTTTATTTTATCTAATCAGTTGGTTCACTTTTAGATTTTTGAAACAAGCCCTTTCTCTTTTCCAGTACATTAACTGCACACTAGTTGCCGTAACAACCAAAATACTTTGATTTCATGTCAAGCTCCCAGTTTTAACATGCTTATAATCTATAAGCATATCCACTCTAGCCATATAATTTGTAAACCCTTTTGAGCTTGCTCTGCCTTTGTTTCGCTGAACCAGAAATACAAGAAACCCATGACCTACCAGCTTTTTCTTGCCTAGGCTTTAGTGATGAAAACCTCAAACATTTAGAGATTCAGCTGCCTTTATTTCAAAACTAAAAACTTCATAAAATTAAAAAAAATAAGAAATAAAAGAAAAAAACTCCCCATTTCAATAACATCTTTGACATTGACAAGTCCCATCAAACGGGTGTGACCATCCCACCTTAATAACAAGAAATTTGAAAGTACCATAAAAGCTTTCTTTACAAACACTTCGAAATTAAAAAATTTAAATAAAAAAAAGAATGAGAAAAAAATAATTTTATAGAGAATTGTTCAAAAAACCCACCCCCAATCTGGATAAATTCCAAAGAAGAACTTCAATAAAGGTTAGTGGAATATTTTGACTTGAAGGGCGCAAAACTCATAAAACAGAAAGTTCTCAATGTTCATTTCCATTTCAAAGAATGATTATCAGAATGGAAAATTTTTACCACATGTGACTATAAAACACTATTGCTGGAGACTTAACTTTAGTCTGAAAAAAATCACAGAAAAATCACAGAAATGCCAAAAGAAGGGTCTTTTGCAAGGATGTAGTGAATTAAGATCATAGTACAAACATAGCACATGTTTTGAGCCTGGAAATTGTGGCTATACATTGACAGTACCCAAATTGTTGAACTACAACTGCATAATTTCAATGGCCATTTATGAGATGCTATAGAAGACCCAGGAATTTTTTTGAAAAAATTAATGTACAGTTACCACACTGTTTTTCTGGAAGTAACTGCACCTGTCAGTAAGCGGGGGCCAAAGTTGTTGGCACCTCTCATCAAGGTTCCAAGAGTTTATAATGTGCAAAAGGCAAGAGACTACTCTCATAAAATCAAGAACATAAAACCAAGTTTCATATTGCATGCTAAGAATGACATTGCATTCCTTAAATCTCAGTAATCTATATTCTATTCTTACCTCCAAATGCAGCACTTGCACCCGAAACCACTAGCAGGGGAGGAAGCTGTTAACAAAATAAAATAAGCAAATAACAGTCATTAATATTTAATTCCAGAAACAAATAGTAGGCCCTTTTAGCTTAAAAGATTTGGAAAAAAAAAAAAAAAATGAAAAGGGGTAGGACATGTACCCCCACAAGAAAAGGCAGCCATTTTGGTCCCTTGAGACGATTTTGAAGGAATGTAATCCCTAAGAAATAATAGCAGTTAAGATTGTGCAACCAAATGTCATACATAATTCAGCAAAACAAAAGAATTGGATTGTACCTGTATTGAAACCGTGAACTGCACTAAGCATTCCACCAATACCCGAGCCAGCCTATTATAAGTGCAAATATGAAGGTCAAAAATTGGACAAAAAATAAAAAAAAAAAAAACAAAAATTAAACTGTTATCCTTCTGTTAAAGCAGCAGCATCTTGTCTGACAAGAACAACAAAATACATAATCTTATTCTTAAACTTTAAATTCTCTAAATTATAATACCGATCAAAAATGTTCAACCATAATATGCAGGAACACTGAATTGATAAAAGCAGTAAATTGAAAGAAGTTACAAGTTACCAACAAAAAAAACTACAAAGTATCACAAAAACACAGTATTTAGCTAGCAAACAAGCAAGAAGATAAAACTTTAGCTTCAATTCATCTAATTAGTAACAATTAAGCACAAAAGTCTAAGAATTGGAAAAATAAACATGTAAGCCCAAAAGAAACTAACATTTGTTTTACAGAAGAAACAAGTTAATATCAGTTATAATCAACCTCAACCCAAAAAAAAAAAAAAAAAAAAAAAAAAAAAAAAAAACTTAAAGTTCTAATTTGTGATAAAATGAATTTCAAAAAGGTTAGAATTCACTTCTAATGTATTTTTAGATTTTTTTTCTAGATTTATTTGAAAATTATATTCCTATGTTAGGAATAATTCAAAAATTGATAATTCATTTGCCTTAATTTTCTAAAATACTATTTTTACTAATTTGGGTAGAAAAATTACTCCCATATTGTTATTTCAGATATTGACTATAGAGAATAAAGCATGTACTAATGTTTTTTTAAAAGCTGGTAATTTACGGCGCAACAATAAAAAATTATTAAATAATAATTATCAGCTTGAGAGTTTGAATGAGACATATTTTTCATTATATATTTTTTTACTTTCAACTCCATTATTATAATAAATTCAAAATGTGGATTTCATTTAAAAAATGGATTTCTAGATAGGATCAGAATTCATTTATAAATTTTAGGTTCGAATCTCCCTCCCGTAATACTCAAAGAAAAGAGAATGGATTTATAAATTGGGATTTTTCATGTTTTGAAATTAATTAAATTGAAAAATTCATTTCGCTTTTATTTTCTAAAATACTCTACTGTTTTTAGAAAAAAAAAAAAAAATTTACTCCATAAATTATGATGTTGACTATAAATTGTTAAAACATAATGCTTAATTGCTTTCTAAAAGCTATAATTAGGCAATAAAAAAAATTTGAACAATTACTTATCAATTGGGCGATTGAATGAGACTCAATTTTGATACTTATTTTTTATTTAAAAATAAATTTGTATAGAATTCACTTAAGAATGAATTTTAGATAGAATTAACAATTCATTTGTAAATAAATGCAAAATTGAAATCTGATTAAAGATCTTTACAAATAATAATTGTTTATTACTTTTTTTTTTTTTTTTTGGAAAATTATGATTCATCAACAATAATATTCAAGAATTACAAGTAATCAAGAATTACAAATAAACATATAGACTAGACATAGAACTTTACTAGCTAATAGAGTAAATCAGAATAGGGTTATTTACTGGAAAAGCAAACCAGTTATAGAAAATCCAGAGGAATTATTTACTTTGTTAGTCAGTCAAAATAGGGAGTAATTAATCATCATTAATCTAACCATTTTTTTTTTTATTGATCTCAGTGTTACACTTCTTATTGTTACTTTTGTACATATACTTACTTTGAAACTTAACAATTATAATTAGTGATACATTATAAATGAAATGAAATAAATCTAATTATACGAAGATATAAGAAACTGTAGTTTATTAAATAAACTCAATTCTTTGAAAGTTTAATATGTAGATAAACAAATCAGGACATTTACGAGAATTAAAAAATAAAATTTGATTACATAACAAAGATAAAAACCAAAAAAACCAAAAAACTTATAATGTAAAGTGACAAGATACAAAAACAAAAACATCAAAATAAGAAAATTTAGGAAAGAATGTTTAAAAAATTTCTTATGCAATAAGATAGCTAATGCCTTGTGCAATAAAATAGCTTTTATAATTTAATTAATATTGTCACACCTTACCCTACTGTAAGACATGGCATGTCGCCCGTAATATAATTAATAAGCACTTAATTCTTATAAATGCTTACTAAGTATACTACATATTAAATGCTTACTAAGTATACTACAAGCGGTAACTTAATTCCTTTTAATTCCTTCATATTTTTATTATCTTGTAGGCAAAATAATTTAGTTATTAAATAGTATATAACTTCTTTCGGTAGGATTATTCATATCTCAATATATTCTTAAACAATATTATAAAAAAAAAAAACATAAAATAAAAATGCGTTCCATAACCATAAGTCATGGATGATTTAATTACATATTTGGATTCCTGTTCAAATCTTTAGATACATAATAGAAATTAATTACTTTAATAGACTATAAATTTTCAAATTTCAATACAAATCATAATTTACATGATCTGCTCAAATATAACAAAAGTATCTCGTTTTAATGTTTAATACATCATATATATTCCAAAGAAGTCAAAGTATACAAATTTAGCTACATCCAGTAGCATACTTATCTACATCAAATAAAAATGATCCTCTCTTGGTTCTTTCCTTTCCTTTACCTGCGATAGTAACAAAAGCAACTATCGCTAAGCATATGGGCTTAGTGGTGTACTAATAAAAATAATAAGGGAAATGAAAAACAATTTCATAAAATCCACCATGGTAAAGAAAATTAAGAAACAAAATAAATCAATACCATAAAATCATCAATTCAATAATATAGTCTTTACAGGCTTTTTATAAGAGTACAATTTCTGAGGCGCATCAGCATGTCTAATGTGCCAACATTCTAGACCTGCTATCTACAACCTCAATCTGTGATATGATTTCAACAGAAGAGGGCAGCAATCTACAACCTCACATGGCACGGGAGAATTTCATATCAATCATATATCATCTAGTTGATGATTATCCATGTTCAATCGATCGTAATATCAACTTCAACAAATGAAATGATTATCGGGTAATAACCATATCTATCATCAGCTGCTAAGACTTTTTAAATCATTCCATTTATGTACTAATGCAAAATCACCCAATGGACAAATTTCCATTTTCACAAACCACTGGCTTAAAAAACATTCAATCACGGCCACCCCTTTCATACTAAGGCTATCAAATTGGCCAACATTCCTCCTCTTTCAAGGTATAAGAATCATTAAAATTCATTTTACCAAATATCATTTCGGTCGTATGCTTTCAAAAAATATTCTTTTTCCTCTTTAAAAACTTTTATGATATAATTTAATTCATAAAGCAATCCATTGAAAAATATTTTGCAAAATCAATTTCATTTGTTTAAATAAAAGTAGGAAAGGAAATTCATTTTGTTTAAATAAAAGTAGGAAAGGAATAATAACACTAACCTGAACTAGATGGCTCCCCTAGCCCTTTTCCTCTAGTAATCACCCTCTCCTCAACTCCCTTTCTCTCAGAAGCTGTAGCATGATATTAATACTCACATTAAGATCATACTACACAATGTAAACACATGCACTTCTATAGGAATGTAAATTAAGCATTAGAATGTAGTATCATGCTTTTTCTTTCATTTTCACTATGCTTGTCCAAGTGTTATATGATCTGAGTTTAAGCATGAAACACTTCATATCCAACACTTAACCACACCCTAGACACAGAATAACAACAATGAAAACAATAGAAGTCAATAGCATGCTAAATTCGTTCAATGTTTATGAAATGCAGAATTTCAGCATTTGAGTAGCTTGTATTCCATTGATTATATCTGGACTTCCTCAAATTCATTTGCCCTGAAATTTTTACAGCATGTTCCCAACATCTTAGGGTACTTCCCTGTAAAATTTCATAATTTTTAAAGCTCATTATTAATTATATTACGGGCGACATGCCATGTCTTACAGTAGGGTAAGGTGTGACATGTTTATTTTGGTATCAGAGCAGTTTTAATTGCATATTGGATCACATTTTTACTGCATATAAATGTGTGAAATGTAATCTGCTCAAATATGAATGCCTGTTAATTGTTGGATATCTACATCATACAATATTCTAATACGATGCATGGTTTTCTGTGATAATATACAGAGAGCGTGTTATTTTACAGAAGCTGAATGTCAGGCAGCATAACTGTAACATGTCCAACAATGGTAAGTTTATTTAAGTATTCTCAACTCACTTCCAGCACAAATTCATGCAATCCAACTCTTCTATTACTGAAATAACATCATAATATAAGATATAGCAGAGATAATTGTGAATTAGTTGTACCCTATATAGGAATCCTCTTAAGTGAAAATAGAGTAGTTGTTCTCTATTTCTAGAAAGGCACACTTAGAAACCATCATCTCAAACCTCCCCAAAACCCATTCGTTGTTCATAACCTCTGGCTTGCGACTCTTCAACGTCATTCGCCGGTCATAAATAACATCTAGGAGCAAAAACATAGGCACACATTCTAAAAAAAAAAATGGCGATAAAGAGAGATGAATCACCATCAAACCCAGCTCCAAGAAAAACTAAAGCTTTGAAGGGCAAAGCAAAATTATCCTCAGATCGAAAAGCCAAAACTAAAAAAATTACACAATAAAGTGTCATCTTCAAATTCCCTTTCTTCCCCTAAATCCATAACACTAATCACCGCTATTAAGAAAGTTGCCCCCAAACGAAAAAAGGTCCCTATGCCTAAAAACCCACGACAAAAGAAGCGAAAATTAATTGTTGAAGAGCATGAACCAATCGAATCAGAGAAAGAAGAGCAATCTAAGACGGAATCAGATGATGGAGTAGTGGTGATTTCTTAGAAAGTTATGGGTTTATATCTCAGTCTAGACAAGATTACTATAATTAGATATTAATGCATGAGAAATTACTGTATGAGAAAATGGTAGATATTTGTGAACTTAAGGATATAGGTTTAGGCCTATGATATTACTTTGATCTTTGAACGCAGAAGTATATGTCTCTTTGTGATAATATTTACCCTAGGCTTGTTAGGATTTTTTTCTGCAAATCTTTATGTTGAGGAGGAGAAACATAAGAATGGGGTTAAGCCTAATTTGATTTCTGGGGTTAATGGTATAGAAGCGAAGATTAATGAGACTATCTTGTAAAAAATTGCTGCTATACTTGGCAATGATTATGATTCAATTTTCAAAGACCTTGCAAAACCCTCTAGTAGTAAACTTAGTGAATTTGAGAGAACTGAATTAGCAATGGATTATTCGAATAATGAAGTAGTGGGCACTAGGATGAAAGCAATTCCAAGGTTGATCCACTTGATTGTGTGTTCAAACATCTTGCCTAAGTATAGAAGTAAAGATAATGTGACAGATGATGAGACTTTAATTTTGTGGCACATTTTCCACCATACAATTTTGAATGTTGTTGGGATTATTGTGGAAAATTATTGCGAACAACCACAGAATTATGAGCTCAGAGAAGTACAAGAGTAGGAAAATTCTTGCCTTATGCAAGGTTGATTTCTAAGTGCATAGTGAAAACTGGTCTGGGGAAAAGGGAGACAACATAAAGCACATAGAGAAGATAAATGCAAGGTACTTGAGTTCTTGTAATATATTGAGGACAAAAATTAGAGAGTGGACGCTTCTCAAATTGTGCAACCTGATGATGTGATAGAGTGGGGGTAGCAAGGATGAAAATCGTACTATGAAGCAAGCTTCCAACGTTCCGAGAAGGGCACCAATGCTGACAGTAAGTTGTAAGCAAGCAAATGAAAATCTATAAATGCTGACAGTAAGTTGGAAGAGGTTTTGAAAAGAATGGAGATAATGAATTCTATGATGCACACTTCGATGGAAAAGGTTGATCAAAATTGTGCACATATTAAAGAACTTAAGGCATCTGTTGGTGATATTAAGAATATTATGCAATCCATGGGTTAGTTCACTGAGATTCCAAATACACCATTACATGAGCACAATAAGGAAAATAGTGACCAAATTCTGGAAAAACAGGGTGAGAGAAATGGAGATGTGCACTGTATAACTGAAGATGTGCCTGTTGCACAGAATGAAAAGAATAAAAGTGCTGAAAATGAGGATGATGAGGGTCCCATATTGAGGATCATGGTGAAGAAAAGAATGAAGTTGAGCATGACAGTGATGAGACCCAACCAGACACACAAAATCCATTTGCAGTAGACCGATTTGAAGATTCTGTGGATGAGATGCTTAAAACAAGCGAGATTGTGGAAGAGACACTTGCTGAAATCTCTGAAGAGATGAAGAACACATCTGACGTTGAAGATAATGGGTAGGAATGGTTGTTTGTTTTGTCTTAATCTATTAGTCTTTTAAAGAACTTATCTTTAATTAGACTACAGTGGACATATTATGTATGTGTTTGGAATGATCATGTTTTAAGTTTAAATTGTAATTTGGGATGTATTTGTTGTTGCATGATACTTTTAATATGTTCTCGCTTTTATTATGGCTTTCTGCGAGTAAGGATACATAACTTGCACATTTGGTTAATTAGCATATGATTTTTTTAAAAAAAAGAATATTATGCCTTGATAAGTATATGGGTGCTAAATATGAAAGTCGTGCTTGTATTAAAATTACATGATTATTGAAAAAAGTTAGCATATAGGCACTAAATATGAAAATTGTGCTCGCATTAAAACTATGTGATTATAGAAAATTGAGCATATGGGTGTTACATATATAAAATTGTGCTCGTATTGACTGATTATACTGTGATTTCAAGTTTAATGCATATGACATTGGAATTGGGCTCATTGTGTAACACCCCTTCCCCCATGTGCTTGATCTTTTTCTCTCACTCAAATAAGTCCACTTATAATCTCATTCTACCCCAACCGGGTTTGGTTCAACTCGACATAAACTATAACACCATTTTAAGTTAAAAGTTTAGTAATTGAACAAGCTATGTGGGAAACGAAAGAAATTACATCAAAATTGAGCTCAAAAAGAGGCAAGCCATTGTGCTCATCCATAGGGAAATATGCAATATATAAATTAACAAAAATCACTCGCATTTTGTAATATAATAACTGAGTTGCATTTAAAAATGCGCTGCAATCGGATGATTCACACTAATGTTGCCTCTCTAACATTTGGTTGCTTCGTTTTGTAAGTTTATTGTTGGGAGAATTTCTCAGTCTCATACAACTATCCTTTGCCGTGTGCTTTATTTTATATGGGGTTCCCAACCATTATATTTTCATGATATCAACCATACAAAGTTCTGTAGAGTCCAAAAAACCTTATTCATTGAAGAAGGCAGGGGAAAACATCAAAATAGGCTTTTAAACATTGGCAGTCAACGAAGTGTTGAATCAAGTAGTACTTGGAGCCTCTCTATGCTGAGTGAGTTGTAATTGCTCTGAGAAAACTATGCTTAATTGAGTCAATTGCTCTAAAAATCCAAGGTGCAAAACATTTAAATTTGTACTATTTGGAGGTTGGCACAGGAAATGGATATCCAGTCCTAGTTCAATTACAACTTGTGTAAATTGGACATCACCTACTTCTATATGCAGCTTAGCATTGTCCTGTTCTATGAAAATTGTAGTTGATCCATCAATCTATGGCCATTTTTCTTTAATAGAGGGCAAAAGTTTATGAATGAAAACATCACGAATGACATCTTTTGTTATTGACAGTATGGGTTTTGTTTCCATTATACCAGTCGAACGGTTCTTGCTATTCCTTTTGGTTAGTTCGCTATAAAAAATGGCCAAATACCAACCTTGCCATCAAACAACACATTGGAGTTTTCATCAAATCTAGGGCGTGCAACTGCAACTACAAACATTATTTTGGGTGTAAACCTCTTGCTTTTACATTTTCTCAAAGGCTCTTCTTCATTTTTTGCTAGATAAAATTTCTGTGTTTCTTTGCACATATAGAACCACTTTATAGAAACAACGTTTTATGAATGTGAATTAGTCATGCATGGTTTTTTGAAAAAGGTTTGAACTATTTAATGTACCTGATCAATCAATTGAGAGACAAGAACTGAATTCCCTTGGTTGTTTTGTTTTCAAAATCTTTGAGGAGTGGCCCCTTATGGCATAGGTCTGATGTGCCCACCTTTTATCATTTTGTGGACACACGAAACAGATATGCCTAGTTCATGCGCTAGAGAACGAAGTGTAATGGGACGTCTTAGTGGGATTTCTGTTATCCTATGTGCTGGGATTTGAACTCTTTTCTTCCCTATTCCATGGACCTTTCTTGCAATAAATATTATTCTCTTAATGGATCTTGACATTTTCCCAAATTTTATACATTGACTTCAAAGATATGCTAAATGTGGCCGCAGATTTTTCATAACTATGCAAATTTAGGTTATCTTGTTATACCTTAAGAAAAAGCATGGTGCTTACAGAATTCTTTACATGATCTCGTTTATTTTTCTTTTTCTTTCTTCTTTTCTCATCGCCTACAACAATATCTTCGGTATGACTCATTTCAAGAACCACCATAATGCTTTCTTCTACATCAGGCAAGGAGTTCAAATCTAGCAGATGAAAAGTTGCGTGCATATCATGAGAATATATGGGCGAATTTGTTGGAACTTCATTGAGATAAAATGAAAATGGATTATTCATGTTGCAAGAAATATTGTTCTCCTCTTTCTGTTGCCCTTTACTGTTCCCCTCTTTGTTGCCCTTAAGTTTGAAAAGCTATAAATGCCAATTACATGTTCATGTTCGTCCAATATATATAATGTATATTAAATAGAAAGTTGAGGAGAACAGTAAGAATATCAAAAATTTTGACTCCACATTTTCCGTCCATATTTACCGCGCATAGGATGGAACTCCCCAAGACTTTAGAAAACGAGGGAAATTTAAAAATTTCAATCCGTTGGCTTTTATTTGGGAAAAGTTTGAAAATAGATTAATTAACGACATTAGCTAACAATTCCCTCCAAATTTTTTCGGCTCAAATCCCTCTAAATTTTCGTTGCAATCCGTAATTATGCTTGCTTGAAATCTACACGCAATGAAGTTTCCTATCTATCAAATAAAAGTGCCCACTTGATGCCGTGTTTAGGGATAAAATAGGATAATGTTGAGAAACCATTCAGTTACTTGCCATTTTAATCCCTGTGCAAATTCCCCAGTTATCTTTATATAGAGAGAACCGGAGGATATTAATTTTCTTATTTAACACTTTCTCCCCCCAGCTCAAGTAGAGCAAGAAGCTTCCGATTCTGAGGTCTCACAAAGAAAAATTAGAGCTCTTAAAGTATCTTCAACCTTTCTGGTGTTCCCGAAAATACTTGAAATCTAAATAAAGAGGAAGAACAGTTATAACTAAGACGGATGCTGGAAGTAATTGCAGCTTAAATATCATGAGAAAGACAAATAAAAAATTAAAAAGTATTTTTCAGAGAAAAAATTCAAGAAAAAAAAAAAAGAGAAATCTCCTGCAAATCAATGGCACAGGAGGATTTTTTCATTTGCAATTTTTAATGTTATGTATTTAATTTGGAGCAGAAAGGAGTACTAGAATACTAGATACACTGATGCAAGAATGGTTAGTCATATCTTACATGTAAGTTGTTCCTTAATGAATTATACAACACAATAACCAAATTGTATTTCAATAGAAATTAAATTAAAAATCAAATTAAAAATGTGGATATTAAAAAATTCTGAGTTTTTTGATTAGATCGGAATCAAAGAATCAATGTCACGGATAAATTGTGATTCAAATTAAAGGAAAAAAAGACAAAAAACAATCAAGAAAATCAAAATTGAAATCAAAATTGAAATTCAAACATTAAAAATGTATTTAATCAAAAACTATAAACCGATTCAAAATCAATTGAATCAAATCAAAACAAAAAGTCAAAGACCGATTCCAATGTCCACTAAAAACAGGCGAGACCTATTTGTGCACTAAATTATTTTATGCTAAAAAAATTAATTTCACTTAAAATATATATTTATAAAATAACTTTCCAAATGATAGAAAATATAATAGAAAACCGGCAAATGAAACGCGGGTATATTAACTTGTTTTATATCTAAACAAAAAATTAATATTAACCAATCAAAATTAAATTAATTTATTTTTAAATAACAAAATTAAAATCTTAAAGATAATTATATTCTTACGATATTAGTATATACTGAATATAGTTTTTTTTTTTTTTTTTTTTTTTTGGGTAACAAATTTATTGAGATCATTTTGATGAATGAGAAATCATAAAATATTGTATAAAAATCAGTTTGGAGTGCGCTCTATAAATTAATTTACTCATCGCATATATTTTTCCTTGAGAAATTAATAAATTTGATGTAAAATATATTTTTAATGTTATGAGCCAATTTAAAGTAATTAAATATTTGGTAAAATTACTTAAAAGTGATTTCAAATGTTTGGTTGAAAGAAGACATTAGTAATTAAATTTTCAATTTATAGACCAACCGTGTCACTGAATTTATTCTCTTTTTCAATTTTGACCTCCATCTAGATTTCACTAGAAAGTGAACTCGGATGTGGTCATTAGTAGCTTCTATATATTGTCACTTAAGCGCCGTAAGGACACCTAATATCATTGCATCAAAAGGACTAACGACTAAATAAAGCTCTGACTTTGGCATTTGATTTAATTTTGAACAATATTTTTAATTTTGTGAATTTATTATTATTTTTTTATCAACTTTAGCGTCTGTTTAAAACCTGTAAGAAACTAATTAGTGAGTGGTGATAATGAAACGGAATCTATCGATTAATGAAGGCGCATAATTATGAATGGTACAAAGTAGGTAAGAAATTAACTAGTGAGTGGAGGCAATAAAACGGGAGCTATCAATTAATGCAGGCGCATAAATAAGAAGGGTACAAAGTAGGGGTGGCCACGGTTTTGAAACCGAATCAAAAATTGACGGTTTCGGTACTGGTTCCAATTCCTTAACGGTTTTAAAATCGGAAAAATTTCAGTCGGGTTACTTCCTATAGTCAACGCAACTAATTACATGGAACAAATTTTCAAAATAGCAGGGTATTTATATTTCAAATTCATAACTACATTAAATATTTATAATGTTCTAAAATAATAGGGTATAGTAGTGCTAATTGCATTATATATTTACAAATACATATAACATGGAATGATGATTACAATCCATAAATTTTTTTAATTACATGATCAAATATGGTAAATGTAATGTTAATTACATTCATTACAATATATTTTTCATTGTATTATATTTTTGATTACATTACATTACATTACATCCAACCAAATATAGCCCAAGGAAATAACTATGACTATAAATGGAAGGAACACAAATGGTCCCCGTAAATCTCTCAAAAATTCTGAATGCCACAAAAATAAAATCTTTAAATTGAGAGCATATTTTATGCTTTAGGCGAATAAAAAATATTCGTTATACTACCAAATATTTGTTATACTGAAATACCAGTAGTACATAGCTTTCATGGCTTCAAAATGGCAGAACCCTAGACGGAGAGAGGGGCAACCAGGGGTGGCCCCCGCCCCCGCCCCCTAACCAAAATTTTTTTTAATAAATTGCCCCATAAAATATGAAAATTTTTTATTTTACTCTTTAAATACTAAATTTACTAAAATTTTCCCCTTCAACTCTAATTCTAGCTCCTGGCAGAACTATCCAACGATTTGAATCCTTTAGAAAATGTTTCTCCTCATTTGCTTTTAGATTTAAAGTAACCCATAACGTGGCAGTTAGACATGCGTCACGTCTATTATGCACAGGCCTAACTGATCCAAAGACTTTTGAACTTTGAATTCAAACTGAATTTGGTCTTTAAGGTTTTCGGACGACTAAAAGGTTGTTGATTCAAATCCTGATTCCAATTCGATACTTTCTGCTATATTTTCAATTTAACACTTTTTATATCTTGAATCAATTCAGAGTCCTCATATGAATTGGTGATTCTAGGTTGGTATTGATTCTAAAATTGTCTGTAGATTTTAAAATTTGCCGTAGATTTTTTAATGAAGTGATTTAGAGAAACAAATATATATTTATTTTTAATTTTTGCTAACTTGCAATGATACTTTAACCTGAAAATGATTTGATGACGATCGGTAGTCAAGCTTTAAAACTACTTGTAAAAGACATTTGAATTATAAAAAGATTGTCTATAGAATCTTTTGCATTCCATATTATGCAGTATACAAAATACATTAATCAGTTCTAGCCGAAATTTCAAGAACTTATGCAAAGATGCAAAAATGAAATGACAAAATGCAAACTAATAATAAGTAGAAAATATAAAATGCAGCAAAAGTAAATAAGGAATAGAAAACATTAATTTTTTACTAATTTAGTGCATATTTTCAACGTACAAAAGTTTAGAATTTTTTTATTCATAAGGATCGATATCGAACATTTGATTTCTTACTTAAAAGAACCTTAATCCATTGCACTCAAATCAATCCTTGTTGATTGAGAGTTGAAGTTTTAATATATCTTAGAGACATTTGTTTCTAAAACATTACAAAAAAAATTAATATGGAAAAGTAATAATTGGGTTCCTAAGTTTTGACGTAATTAACGCTTCAGGACTCCAGTTCCTAAAAATTAACTTCTAGATCCCTAACATGTAGTTCCGTTAATAGAAAAGTCATTCTGTCCAAAATTAACAACTTTTTCCATCTAATGGGTGTGGAATTCCGAAAATGCCCTCACTTAAAAATCACTCTGTTCTTTCAAATTCGTCTCTAGTTCTGCAACTCTTGGTTCTCTTTTTGGAATTCAGTCTTTTTTAGCTTCTTCGAATACAAGTAGTGACTGCTATTGTTGCCGCCACAAGCACCACCACTTAAAAAATTGTTGTTGTACGGTTATGATTCAATTGTTGAAATAGGGAGAAAAAAGACATGTTTGGTTGAGAAGCAAATGACCTTTTTGGTGGATGCCTAAAGGTTCTAAGTTCAACATTAAAGCTTCTTTTTTAAAGTGAAGGCATTTTTGGAATTCCATAACCATATGATGGAAAAAGCTTTTGATTTTGTACAGAAGGATTTTTTTATTAACGAACTAAATGTTAGGGACTTCAAAGTTGGTTTTTGAAAATTGAGGTCCTGAAATATTAATCAGGCCAAAATTTAGGGACCCAATTATTATTTTTCAATTAATATTCAGAGATGATTATTAATTAGTAGAGTCCCTAAATTTTCATTTTAAATGTAAGAGAATTTATTAGGTGTGGCCTCCTGTTCCTATAAGAAATGCAGTACATATGTATGAGTTGTCAGGGTAGTAAGATGTTGGTTGATGGTTGAGACTTTAATGTGAAATAGGATGGGCAATTTTGTGCATATAAATAATCATGCAAACTCAAGCTTTTTGCATGGACTGAAAGTGTGGAATGCAAGAGAAAAATAAAGCATATATGGCTTCGAAACCAGGAATCCTCACTGAGTGGCCATGGAGGTCTCTTGGCAGCTTCAAGGTACACTAATTTCTCCATTTCATAGTTAAAACTCAAAATTTTTTCAAATCGTTTTCTGATTAAAAGTTCGTATATGCCTTTGTTGCAGTACTTGATTCTGGGTCCATGGATAGCTCAAAGCATATACTCATTCACAGTAAAAGAGGAAAAAGAGAGAGACCTTTTCAACTTTATTATATTCCCAGTTTTAATTTTGAGGTTTTTGCATAATCAGATTTGGATTTCTTTTTCTCGTTATTTAACTGCCAAAGGCAGGAAAAGGATTGTTGATAAAGACATAGAATTTGAGCAACTCGAAAGAGAAAGCAACTGGTCAGTTTAACTGATATATATTATATGTAACAGAAACCAATATGAGTTTTGGCTTTGAGGACGTAACCATGTATAAATTCAAATTGTTAATTGGCAGGGACGATCAGATCATACTCCAAGGAATACTATCTTACATTCTGAACAAGGCAATTACAGGGGCTTCTAAATTTCCATTGTGGAGAACAGATAGTGTAGTTATAATAATTTTGCTTCATGCTGGCCCTGTAGAATTCCTTTACTACTGGTTACACAGAGCATTGCATCATCACTTCCTCTATTCTCGCTATCACTCTCATCACCATTCTTCTATTGTCACTCAACCCATTACTTGTGAGTACCAAATGGAAATTTTATTATTATTGTTATTATTATTAAAACCATAAATAAAATCTGAACAATTATTAATTTTGGCAGCTGTAATTCATCCATTCGCTGAAGTCATGGCATATTTCATGTTATTTTTAATACCGATATCAGGTCTGATAATCATTGGAAGAGCCTCTTTGGTAGCATTTATTGGTTATATATTTTACATTGATTTTATGAACAACATGGGGCATTGCAACTTTGAGATTTTTCCTAAATGGTTCTTCTCCGTCTTTCCTCCTCTTAAATATCTTATCTACACACCCTCGTAAGTTTCTTTTCTTTTCTTTTCCTTTCTTTTCTCTCCTTTCCTTTCCTTTTAATTGGCAGTAACAGCCATTTTCTTTTTGTATGACAGTTTTCACTCTTTGCATCACACGAAATTCAGGACTAATTACTCCCTTTTCATGCCGTTTTACGACTACATCTACAGTACTATGGACAATTCTTCTGATGCTGTACTATAGGAAAATTTAGACTTTTCCTTTTGTATTGACACAATAAACTATATATTCTTCCCGCTGCACACCCAATTCTTGAAAGAATTGCTTTAACCAAAGCATTTCCTTTCTTGCTTCCGTTGCTGCAACGTACTCTGCTTCAATCGTTGATAATGAAACACATTTTTGTAATCTTGACTGCCATGAAATAGCTCCCCCTGAGAATGTAATTAGGTATCCTGATGTAAATTTTCTTTCATCAAGATCACCGGTCATATCTGCATCTGTGTAACCAACAAGTGCAGCCTTTTCACTCCAAAAGTTAAACATAACTTTGAAGTTCCTCTCAGGTATCTGAAAATCCACTTCACTTCTTCCCAATGTGTCTTCTAGGGATTTAACAGAAATCGGCTCACAACGCCAACTGCATGAGCGATATCTGGTCTCGTACATACCATTGCGTACATCAAACTTCTGACCGCTGAAGAATATGGAACATTTGACATGTTGCTTTCCTTTTGCTCCACAGCTTGCAACACATTGGTCAGTTCTGTAACTGTTATTTATGAAAAATTCTTTGAATCCTTAAGCGACGAAAATTTTTTGCTAAACATTTTCAAGTAAACTTATAAGAATCTTGTCAACAATTATTTTATGAGTAATTCTTCATCAATTAATTTGATTAGCAAGAGTTAAATGCTTACTGCAATAATTTTTGACAATTCCAGATTCTTTTATTTTTTGAATTTGGAAAAAAATTGGACTTATATACAGCCTTA